>PNEQ01102497.1:27976-42139 GCA_003012365.1 Medauroidea extradentata | reverse complement strand
ATTTTCCACTCACCGTCAAGCAACACAGAATTTTCACAAAAATTAATCAATATTGTAAAATTCGACTTACCAAATTATCCCATCATAAAGCGTCGGTAATGTATCCATTGCGCCAAAGACTAATAACATAGATTCTACGGCAGTTCGTTATTTATGCACAGTATCACGTCACTGACGCCCACAACTTACAATAATAATAGGTACATAGTAACGTACTATTCATAAAAGTTATTCTAAGTCAGCTACACGTCCATGCGACACCGAAAATTACTTTGTTTACAAGTCTGCAATGTACAAACACGTGCGTGACGCGAGCGGCCATCATTGTCAACGCGGTGACGTAACTGTCGCGCGCTTGCGCAGTAGATAGCAGGGCTACTCTGCTCATTGCACGGAGTAGGTGTTGATAAAGGCGAGGTTCCCGCATCTCTCTACACCTCTGGCTAGGACAGGGGGTAGGAAAGGGGAGTGACAACCGTGTGCTAGTCCATGGGAGCACCGAGCCAGGTTTACACCATAGAAAAGGGTTTACACGAGCGAAATTACTTGAGAAAATTCCGTCCGCCTATAAAACTTAGCGCAAAACAGTCTATCTATTCTAAAGAAAGGTTAGAAGTATAAATTGTGTCACACTACCTGAAATTTAATAAAATTAGTACACAATAACTTTGTAAAAGTTTACTCAGTGCTACAGCACGAGAGCACGGCCTTACGCACCGCCACTGTATGTGAGA
This sequence comes from Medauroidea extradentata, assembly GCA_003012365.1. Lineage (NCBI taxonomy): Eukaryota > Metazoa > Arthropoda > Insecta > Phasmatodea > Phasmatidae > Medauroidea > Medauroidea extradentata. The sequence continues at coordinate 41,405 of PNEQ01102497.1, read as the reverse complement.
ATGTTACGTCTGTGATCACACGACTTTTCATGTTGTTTCACTAATTCATTACTGTGCTTCCAATCATTGAACCCAGTGGAAAAATTAGTTTTCTTGTTCCTTGGTTGAAATAAGGAGCATGGAACACAAAAAAAACTTTCCCTGTTTTACGAGAGAACAACAGCCAGTCTCTTACGAAATTATCACCGTTAGGCAGCGTACCTTTGAACATATTAACCGATTGAGTACGTTTGCAGTCATTATAAACACGCTCAGACCCACTAAAATATGCCAAAAGATTTTGTTTTGGAGGATTTTTAAGCACATTTTCAATTTGAAAAGGAATATCCAGATTCCATGTTGCAGGGTCTTCTAATAAAAAAGTGTTGGCTGGTACATCAGAAATATCACACTTTTTGAACTGATTTTCCTCCTTCAAACTTGTTTTCGCCTTGCCGCACCACTTTTTCTAAATTTAAACTAGTCGGTACCTCTTCTTCATTATTCAAATGAACTTTGTTGGGTTGTTGTCCGTCTTCAGATGACGATGTTGCAGGATTCTGGTTCTCATTACAACAACTTGAAGTAGAGGCCGTAGAAGCTGGTGTAAAAAATGATTTTATTTTGGACACTTTCTTTAATGCTTCTTGTTCATCGTTCTGTTTTTTCGCGGACCGCTTACGAAACTCCGCACCACTTAACTTCTTACTCATAATGGGAAAACCCACAATAAATAATATAAGTTGAACGCAACCAATATTAACAAAAATCCCTATAAACACAAGTGTTTATAAAACTTGTGACACAAACACAAAACATTGATACATTACTCCCCGCGCTACCGCAGCAAACTGCGCTGCGCGCGATCGTACGGACGAAATAACTAACGATATTGCTAATAGTTTCAAAATTTCCCGCTAGATTTCGCAGCAGGCCACTGGCAGCTGTGGAAAGTGGAAACGAACGTGAGCGAAGATGCAAGCATAACTGGTGGACGAGATAATAGCCGATTTTTCTTTCTCTCTTCTCTCTTTAATATTTTTTCTATGCAGTAGTGTAGTGGGTACGGGAACTGGGAAGATAGGGCGGGATTAGAGTGAGGGTGCAAGAAATACATAAAAAGGGAGAAATTTATCAAGCAATTTTTCTGTAATTCTTCTTGTGGGTTGCGCCCCTTCCAGATTGCCGCCCTGGGCAATTGTCTAGTCTGCCCAGTTATAACACGGGGCCTGGTGTGCTGTATGGGATTTTTGAAAGGATACAATGTTTCATAATGTCCCGTGATTTTATAATATAAATAATCGCATCGGAAAGTTCGTCACTTGGCTTTCATGCTCGCTGTATTTTGTTTATGTCTGTTTTATCAAGTATTTAATAATTTAAACAAGTGTGCACAGTTTTTTGGCGAATTGTTATTTTTCAAAAACAGTATATAGTGCGAATCACTTACTATCACAAGGCAATTTGTAGGTCTAGGCCTACTTCTTTTAGCATCGCATGAGAATAGGATTACAAGTAAGTTTATATTATGTTTAACAAATTCAAGAATTTTAAAGAAATTGTAGGCTCGTTTATGATATAAATAGTTGTATTATGTTAGGATCACATATTTAGCCTATAGGAGTCAATAGTAGATAGGTTATGTCGGTCCGAGGACAAGTGGCTGGTGGCTGAGGAGCCGAAGAGCCCCCCGCCGCCATCTTAGATGACATCACCTTGCCGCCATCTTGGATTACATCATCGCCAACATCTAGTTTCCGGCCGCCATCTTGTTTCCGACTGCCATCTTGGATTATAATTTTCTCCTGCTCTCTCATTCCACTCGTAATTTTTCCTACTCCTTCATTCCCCTCATAATTTTTCCTGCTCTCTACCCAATCGTCTGCTGTAGGCAGCCATCTTATGTGTCTTATTTCCGGACACCATATTTAATTTTTAAATTCCCGCCAATTTTCAATAGTCATTTCGTTACATGTTCTAGAGGCCGCCATATTTAAGTATCATTTTCTCCTGCTCTCTAATTCCACTCGTAATTTATCCTGCTATCATTCTACCTAATCGTCTGCTGTAGGCAGCCATGTTGGTCAAAAATTTTGGCACACCATATCCACCATCTTGGTATGTCAAATCTCTAATCTTGTTATTCATTTTCTCCTGCTCTCTCATTCCAATCATACTTTCCTCCTGCTCTCTCATTTCACTCATACTTTCCTCCTGCTCTCTCATTCATCAGCTCCCCAGCTACAACTGTCATGTCCCATTCCTCCTGCTCTCTCATTCATCAGCTCTCCAGCTACAACTGTCATGTCCCTTTCCTCCTCCTCCCCTCCCTTAACACCCCACGCACCGATCTCTTCTTGTTTCCCATTGTACATCACCTTTGTAGAGGGTGTCGTAGTCGGTAGCCATCTTTGTTTCGTATTTACTCACTTGATTCGTCTCCACAAGGCCGTGTTTAAAGACGACATGGAATGTACCATAGACAGGACTCTCGCCCCTACCATTACTATTATTTTTTTATGCTTACCTCCAAGTATCTAGATTGACAAGTCTTGACAAGTATTATACACAGAGCCGTATCACAGGCATATGAAACAATGTCTCTCAACACAATCACTGTAAGTTTTAAAAAATTTAATTTATTTAAAAACTAAAAACACTATATACACAACACAAAAAAACACTATATACACAATATTTACACACTATACAAATTACACTATCATTCTCGAGGCAACTAGGCAGGTCATAGCCCCACCAATGTCTGGAGAAGAGTTTAGTCCTGGGGCGCTATTCTCAGATTCACAAACTCGAAATGGCGGGATACAGACTACCGAGTACTCACAATGCAAGGCAAGTCACTATTCTCGCCGAAAAGAAATATGCGTTGTCCTAGTCAAGACAACAGAAAGCTTGTCGTATCCTCCCGGCCTGCCAACAGGGCTACTCGGGTCAAGACTACTGCTGAATGCTGGGAAATATTGCCACACACCAACGCCGCCATACTTGTGTCGCTTCGACTGAAGACTACAAAAAATAATAGATTCTGTTGCTTATGTTGTTCTTGAGACCAAATAAAACGTGCTCTATTCTACAATTTACTATGAAAAAATATGAAGTGCTGTTTGTAACCTAAGTGGTAGTTTTTTTGTTTAGTGTGATACGAAAATCGTACTCTTAGCTTACGTGTAAATGAAGTCACTCAAGCCACCGTTAGAGAGTAGCACGTGTCGGGGAGGAACCGCAACGACCCTAGTGGTGACATGGTCAACTACATCAACAACTGCGCTAAATTAACCTTGCTGCTACGTTTCAAACTTAAGTTTTTAGAGTTTATTTTATACAATTTGTTACTCGTAATGAAATGTGGACTTTATACAAAATCTCTGTAGCTATTATTTTCTCAACGATACCAATAACATGTAATAATTACATTATTTAGCGAGTTAAACATTTTGCTTTAAAAATACATATAGGCTATAATTTAACAACACCCAACATTAAAACAATTATTGCAATTGTTAACATAATTCGCGTGTCTGCTGTGCAGGAAATGTTTACATCATTTGTGTATTGCGGAAACATTTAATGTACCGGTACCAAACAATTTGAATTTTAAAACAAATCTCAGACACCCTATGTTCTTTTTCATTTTGTGGCTCGGACGCACTACATCACGTGATAATCGACGGCTTATTATTGGCCATCATTTGAAGCCTCGTGTGCGAGGTGTCTGGAAATTGTCGTTCTCGAGACGTAAATCGGAAACTCCAGACAACAGACTACTAACTCCAGCCTGTGGCTTGTTATTAAAATTTTAGAATGGTACAAGCACCGCTCACAGGCTGTGAACCACCAATTACTCACGCTTACAGACTATGTCCAGCATGTTTCCTAGAATAGCGGCCCTGGAAGCGAGCGGCGGTGGTGGTGTAAAGGATTTCCGCCATGACATGCTGAGTCTGTAGCTGGTGCTGCAGCTCCAGGATTTCTTTATGCTGGTCCCAAACCTGGGCTCACAGCACACGGGGCTCTCGCCGCACTTCCTGCCCAACATACTCATCTTCCTCCTGCTCTTTCTTTTCACTATCGCTGTACACTTCGTCAAGGTCCCTGTTTCGTACGATGGATGAGCCCACTGTTGAACACAGATCGTGCTCACTGCCTTCATCCTGAAGGGGCAAAACCTCAACCTTTGAGACATCGGTCATGGTAGCCCTGCAGCATTGTCCTCTTCATCGCTCCACAGCAGTGGTAGAGATGGATGCACTGGTGTAGCTGATTTACGAACTGGCGACCTGCTTCTGTCGCGCATAACACGATTTAGTGGTTGTGCTGGAGTATATGCCTCCTTATAAGTTGAATTATATTATTAAATGCTTCGACATCTTCCTCTAGCAGGACACGGAACACTTCCTGCTAACTAGACAAGGCAATATGAACTGGTAGAGGTGCAAACACCGGCCAGACTCCCTGTACGCATCCTCTCTTCGCACATCGGACGGGTCTCTACACACTCGCAGAGCATGACGCAACAGGGTCTGCGGCCATGCAGTGGACAGTCCAGCGCCTCGCGAGGGGAGAAATGACGAAACTGCACTGCTTACTCCCGACCATCTCATCGCCACGAGTTCCAACACACTCAGGGTATATGTGCGCAGTCATCACAGACAGCCTTTCAGGCACCCCAGACCTTTGTCCTCACTTCTAGAAAAAAAACAGGATTTTTTTTTCATCATAAAATCGTTGAATCACAAAACCTACATTATATATTCCTATGCTTGCATATATATATATATATATATATATATATATATATATATATATATATATATATATATATATATATATATGTGTGTGTGTGTGTGTTTCCATAAACTTATGCTGGCATATGTCCATGGTAATATATCCCTTATAAATAATATACCTTTGGTAATATATGCCCATATTAGTATAGCTATATGCAAGGATATCCCTATGGCAATAATATACATATTCTTCTAATTAGGTTTTGTGATTAAACGATTTTGTGCTGCAACAGCTTCCTCAACATCATCGGCATTATAAATTGGAATGTTTCTCGTCTTAAAAGGTCTCTGGTCTTCTTCCTCCTCATGTAGCTCCGGCTTGCAAAAACAAACATTCAAGCCACATATAAAATTTTATAGGACCGCGTGAATTGACCTTATATGTTTGTTAACATGTACTAGCATGTCTACAGCAGTATGAAAGCATACTCGAAGGTTCTCCATGACTAAAGTATTTCAGATGTATGTTATAGCAACCGACAAGATGCATATCATCTGTGTAATATGTTGTAGGCAGGTCGCTAGGCAAATAATCCAATACAGAAAAATGCTATCTTACACTGCTAAAGGTTTGACTTATATTTGTCTTCCAAACGAATGATTCTCACGCTGTATGATGACTAGCCTTGTTGTGTTATGTTTATAGACTCTTCTACATGCTGTTAACAGCAACAGCTGCATTGCTGGCAAGCTTATAGTAGGTACTTGAGATGAGTGACATGGGTTTCATCGAGGTAGCTATCATAGTGTGTTGGATATAATAGTCACCATTGTAATATCTGTGACTAGTTTTCACATGCGAAGATAATGTGAAAGTGAATGCTAACATATATAAATGAAAGGTTTCTCGCTCATTGGGGAGGAACTGCATTTACTGAGACAAGCTGTTTACTGCAGCTTGTGGTCTTTGCAAGCATGTAGAAAGTAGTTGTATTTTCAGCATTGCTTTCAAGACTTATCTGGTTTCATTTTTCTTGTTTATATGTTACTTCAGTGTGGTAATTGAGACAGTGATGATGTATGACCAATGTTAGTGTTGGATAAAATTCAGGGTCGTGAGTAGATTTTTTATTGCTGACATAATTTTAGACTCCATGGTTAGTGCTGTGTATACACATGCTTTGATACGATACTGTATTGGTAGGATGATTACAGTATATGACAGAATATGTGCTAGTGGTTATGACCTTCGGTACTTGTCTGCGTGGCTGATTCGCTTTCGGAATGGATCAAATGGGTGATGTTGGCTGCCTTCCTACAGGAATTATTTTTACAGCTTGTATGATAGTATAGACTGAGTGTGTTTTCTGAATGTTTTGAAATGAATGTTAATAGTACGATGTCTGATGTGATATGTGTGGTCTCTGTGACAGATTCGTACGTAGTGTTAGTAAGTGCCTGTGAGGCTGGTGGCTGCCTCAGCCAGATATATGGCTTGTGCATTGGGGTGACTACCTATCTGTCTTGCAGTCTCTTACGATTTTCAGTATATAGGCTGTTGAGCTAGCTGTGATATGTATGACGAGGAGAATCGTACTGTCCACCCTGTTTTAAATGTGTTCATTGATACATACATATTTTTATGTAGCCTCGACACATTTACTGTGGCATTAGAAGAGCTACATGAGGAAACTGTGAAGGGAATCAAACAGAGTCTGTAAGAACCAGTTAGGACATGGTCAGGTGGACCATAGAATTATCAAGTGCCTCTAGGAATCAGTTATGTGTGTGAGATCATAGTGTCTAATATTTTCCAACTGGATGTACAAAGTGACTTAGAGAATGAGTCGCCACAAGCAAATATGTCAATTATAGTGATAAAACTGTTATGCTAATTTTTATTTATACTTTCAAGATAGAGGTCCAACATAATAACCTCATGTGGGTCTCTGTAAAAATATTCTACATTAAGTAATTTTAAGCCTTGATGTCAAAACATAAAACTACCACAAATCTACCCACCGTGGCTTGATGATCAGTATCGTGGAACAATTTAATTGTACTTTGTAGACTGAAAAGTAGGACAAAAATATTCAGCACAAGGAAGCCGCAAGTAGGTGGATATATTACTCAAGCTTCTGTCAAAATAAAATCACAAATTACATCGGGGCACGAACATTAAGCCCGTGGATGACAAGGACAGCACTTTACTGCACACTGTTTATACAAATGAGAAGAAACTGGACCTGTACAAACCTAAAGTAACAGTTAGATACTATGTCTGGATGCTGTGAATAAAGAAAACAATTACTAAAGACTAGCCCATCAAACCTGAGGACTGAAATATTTAATGTGGTCAAGATTCGACACTACGAACCAAAGACCTACTATCTAGAAGATGTGGACGGCAAGGCTATTCGAGGATGCTTCTACGGCGAAGAAACTCAAGAAACCAAGTATCGAAACACGTATTCAGTCGAGAAGGTTTTAAAGAGTAAAGGAAATAAAGAATTAGTGTGTTGCTTGGGTTCAATGTAAGACATTACAGTTGAATTTGTAAATCGATCATTACATTTAATTAATGTAAAGCACTCTTTCTTATTTATAAAGGAATTGATAAAAATATTTGTAATGAATTTCATTACAATTATTAGTAAGAAATGGATGGTCTTTTACTGGGAATGGTAGGTCTGTGATGACTGTGCACACAAACTTTGAACATGTTAGATATTGAGGTGATAATTTTGTTGTGTTATTGCACGTAACTGTATTCGTCATCATATCTGCAGGGTGCTGGACTGCTCCTGGTGTCTGATGAGCTGGGACATTAAGCTCGAAGATGGGCATCTCTCGCACTTTGTTGCGACCCTTGAGCACTTGCTCACCCCCTACCCTCCAGGTAGTGGCTCGCTCGCACGTGGAGGCCTGCGCATCACTAGGATGAGGTGCTGACATAGATTTATGAACACTTGAAGGGGGGAGGTTGGGCTTACAACATACTGGTTGGAGAGTAGGGCATGCGTAATGGGAGACTAGTAAGGAGTAGTTTCTCCTGGGCTCTTGGGGCTTCGGTTTGCAGTAGGAGGTTGAGTGTAATACATGTGAGTGGGACAGCAGCGGCCACGAAATATTAGACGAACTGTACAATACTGTCATTGCAGGGACTTATCAAGAAACATCAGTCTAATCACTACCACCACTGCTGATTCGTCTACATCAGTACATCTGCGAAGAAGAATATGAGGTAAGGGTGGTTGATTTATTGAGTCAGCTAAGTGACCTGCTGTCTTCTCCAGGACTACCTACAAAAAAGGCCAACAATAGAGCATCCTGTGATCGTCATGGCACATTTAGTGCCTGTGGTGGAAGAGAGGAGGACGACGATGACGAGAAGGCTGCCTTCCCTAATGGAGAAGGTGAGAGAGAGAGAGAGAGAGAGAGAGAGAGAGGACAATGACGGTGATGAGTAGGAGATTGCTAGTTCATTATGCCTAATCTCAGAATGACTCCAGGATCAAGATAGGGATTGGTCTCCATTTGGATACCTGGAGGATCCTCGACACAGTAAAGGTACATACCCTTCATTCTATTGAAGGGTCAGCATGAGAGAAGTCGTGCCCAGCGAGCTACATTACAGCATCATTGTTGGAGCCTCAGCTTGTCAAATATTGTTGGTTTCACCACCACTATTTATAATTCGCATCTAAATGTGCTTCTCATGTATAACCTCTGAGGAGCGGGTAACATGTGTTGAAGTATGAGCATGTGTAAACTGAAGAGACAGATATGTATGCAGTTGTGAGGCTAATGTGTAGCTAGGTGTGGAGCTGTAAATATATGAGGATATGTTTACAGGGGTGTAGAGTTTTGTGTAGAGAGTGAGGGATATTTCCAATGCCTTCAGTGCTTGTGCTTCTGGTGGTTGGAAGATATGGATGGGAAGATGATGATGATTGTGTCTGCCGTGCCATTTGTGGCGCTATGCGCGGTGACTATGGTGCTATATGCGGTGATATGTGCGGTGCCTGAGGTGATATGTACGATGCCTGTGGCGTCTGCTGTGCTATATGCGATGTGTAGGGAGAAGTGTCTTGATGTGGTGAATGGGACTGTTCTAGTATTGATGTTTGCATAGAAAAATTATGGATGTGATTGTGGTTTTACATTGGTTGTATTTTAAGTGTTTGTGCCTGTAGTTCATTTTGTGGTTAATAGGTTTCGTTTGATTATAATAGTTTACTGTTTTGAAATGATAATTTTTTTTAATGTAGTGTGGCTTGTGCTTCACAGCAGAAATTTTGTCTGCGATATGAAGTGTGTTAGAGATTGGTTTAGTGTACGTAGGTTTTGTTTGGTGATGTATGATATGTATGTAGTTAGGTTATATATTTTTTCATTTGCTTTTACTCTTTGTCGTTGTGTTCTTATGGTTAATATAGTGGGTGGTATGTATGTTTATTCTAGGAGTACTGATATAATGAATGAAATGATGGTTTATATAGTTGTTTCAGTGGTAGGGAGTAGTTAGCTCAGTTGTTAGATGACAGTTTTGTTGGTCTCTTTATGTAGAATATAGCTGAAGAAGTTTACTGCTGTCCTGCTCTTGTGGATATTGAATGGTATCTTACCTCCTTGAATGTCTGGTAAGATTTCGGTAATGAAAGTACAATATATGGGTTGATTGGTATGGTTCGTGATATTGAAGGTTTGAACTATGTGACTGCTAGGTTTATGTTGGTGTATACTTGCATTATGGTTGTGTAATATGGTTGAATGTTCCTAAATAATATTTGATTCAAGGATCGCTGATGGTTTATGAGGCACATAAAGGCACATTAAGGTGAAACCGATCTGGGGGTGTAGTTGTGTTATGAGTAGCATCTGAAATATGTTGATAGCTGATTGGAATGGTGGTTTGATAATGTATGTTTGCAAATGAATTAAAATGTACTATAATACATTAAAATATAGTGCTGGTGTAGTAAAATTTTATGTAGAAAGATGAAAACATGGATGATTAACATCATGCTGAAAGTTATCTAGTTGCTGGATCGCATTATGTCAAATTAGGCCATGCTAGTATGGTTCAGGACAGGTAATGGTAGGCTGGAACTGGTTAGTTCAATGTGGGTCCTGTGACTTTAATGTTAATATAGAATAATTGGAAGCGGAGAATACTTTAGTCACAAAATAAAAAATAATGTAAATCCTACTACACAAGGTAAGAAAATTATAAGTCACTGTAGAAGTCTGGTGTGAGTGGACTGGATATGTGTATTATTTTAAGTTCAATGTAGGATACCTGAAATTTGTAAGTTACACATGAGTAAAATCAATGGAACATAGTTTCCACACAGCAAAACTAATGACAAATGAAATATAGTAGCTCTCGAGTAGGTCGAAGCATGCAGAATTTGTGACTGGATGGTGTGAGGTATGCAGAGAGGGTGGAGCTATGTGTGGAGCTGAGAAGAATGAGGAGCATGAGGAGCATGTGTGAGCCATGCCTAGCATAAGTAAATGGGAGCTGAGATATATGATGAGAATGCATAGTTGTGTGAGGAGCTGATTGAGGAGAGTGAGGTGAAAGCATAGGTGTGTGAGGACATGGTTGAAGAGAATGCACATAGTTGTGCGGGTCATACGTAGGTTCTGGTCTCGATCTACATATTAAAAGAGAACGTGGGAAACTTTCTGAATATGTATACTGGAATGATGTTAACGAAATTGTAGACAGATGTATACTAGTTGTCTCTTAGCAGGCTGGAAATAATTGTTATGCAAGTGAAATATCCAGCAACAACGAAGAATTATGTTTAGATGATTATATATTATGAGACATCAAAAGAATGTTAGCGAGCTTCACAAGTCTGTAAGGTGAAACTGGTCTCGAAGTATAGTGTGGGTGTTTGCTTTGAAGGACTTGTATCAAGCAGACTTGGTTGAAATTATTTCTGATGCTTGCAAGTTTAAAGTTTACAAGCACATTCTGGGTGTTCTTGACTGTTACATTAAATTACTCGCGGGCTGTGACCATAAAAACTAAGAGTGGTAGGGATGCAACAAATACAATGAACATTGTTTTGCAAGATAGAGGTCCGAGCAAGAATTTACATACTGACCTCTGCAAATAATTCTACATTCAGTCATTTTAAGCACTATTGTCAAAACATAAAATACCTAGTGATCTTAAGGCTAGTATCGTGAACACTTTAATAGTACACTGAAGAATGACATTTGTAAAAAATTTTCAGCAAAAAGAAGCTACTAGGGGATGGATATATTAGCCGAGCTTGTGTCAATATATAATAATAAAGTACATAGGACCACGAACATGAAGCCTGCTAATGTCAATGACAACTCTTTACTGCACACTGTTTTTTTATAAAAATGAGAAGAAACTGGACCTGCACAAGCCTAAAGCGAAGGTTCGAGACTATGTAAGTACATCGCGAGTGAAGGGAACATTTACGAAAGGCTACACACCAAACTAAAGCACTAAAATATTTAAAGTTGTCAAGTTTCGTCACTACGAACCAAGGACCTACTACCTAGAAGATGTGGAAGGCAAGGTTTTTCGAGGAGGCTTCTACGGCGAAGAAATTCAAGTTACTAAGCATCCAAAACACATGCATTTGGTTGAGACGGTATTGAAGAAGAAAGGAAATAAGGTTCTTGTGCGATGGCAGGGGTTTGATGCAAGCCACAATAGTTGGATTCGCCAGTCGGGCATTATGTTTAAATATAGTGAATTATGTACGAAAGAATAAATAAATAATATTGTTTAAAAATAAATTTCTGTGTTATTAAATATTAGCAAATGTTCTTTTCCTGGGAATAGTTGGAACTGCTACTGGGGTGCCTGGAAGGCTGTCTGTGATGACTGCACACATATACCCTGAGTGTGTTGGTACTTGAGGCGATGAGCTGGTCGGGAGTAAGCAGTGCAGTTTCGTCATTTCTCCCGTTGCGAGGCGCTGGACTGTCCACTGCATGGCCGCAGACCCTGTTGTGTCATGCTCTGCGAGTGTGTAGAGACCCGTCCGATATGCGAAGAGAGGATGCGTACAGGGAGTCTGGCTGGTGTTTACACCTCTACCAGTCCATATTGCCTTGTCTAGTTAGCAGGAAGTGTTCCGTGTCCTGCTAGAGGAGGACGTCGAAGCATTTAATAAAATAATTCAACTTATAAGGAGGCATATACTCCAGCACAACCACTAAATCGTATGATGCGTGGACGAAGCAGGTCGCCAGTTCGTAAATCAGCTACACCAGTGCATCCATCTCTACCACTGCTGTGGAGCGATGAAGAGGACAAAGCTGCAGGGCTACCATGACCGATGTCTCCAAGGTTGAGGTTCTGCCCCTTCAGGATGAAGGCAGTAAGCACGATCTGTGTTCATTATTGGGCTCATCCATCGTACGAACCAGGGATCTGGACGAAGTGTACAGCGATAGTGAACAGGAAGAGCAGGAGGAAGATGAGGATGCTGGGCAAGAAGTGCGGCGAGAGCCCCGTGTGCTGTGAGCCCAGGTTTGGGACCAGCATAAAGAAATCCTGGAGCTGCAGCACCAGCTACAGACTCAGCATGTCATGGCGGAAATCCTTTACACCACCACTGCCACTCGCTTCCAGGACTAAACTCTTCTCCTCCAGACATTGGTGGGGCTAGGACCTGCCTAGTTGCCTCGAGAATGATAGTGTAATTTGTATAGTGTGTAAATATTGTGTATATAGTGTTTTTTTGTGTTGTGTATATAGTGTTCTTAGTTTTTAAATAAATTAGATTTTTTAAAACTTACAGTGCGTGTTTTGAGAGACATTGTTTCATATGCCTGTGATACGGCTCTGTGTGTAATACTTGTCAAGACTTGTCAATCTAGATACCTGGAGGTAAGCATAAAAAAATAATAGTAATGATAGGGGCGAGAGTCCTGTCTATGGTACATTCCATGTCGTCCTTAAACACGGCCATGTGGAAACGAATCAAGTGAGTAAATACGAAACAAAGATGGCTGCCGACTACGACACCCCCTACCAAGGTAACGTACAATGGGAAACAAGAAGAGGTCGGTGGGTGGGATGTTAAGGGAGGGGAGGAGGAGGAATGGGACATGACAGTTGTAGCTGGGAAGCTGATGAATGAGAGAGCAGGAGGAAAGTATGAGTGGAATAAGAGAGCAGGAGGAAAGTATGATTGGAATGAGAGAGCAGGAGAAAATGAATAACAAGATGAGAGATTTGGCATACCAAGATGGTGGATATGGTGTGCCAAGTTTGCGACCAACATAGCTGCCTACAGCAGACGATTAGGTAGAATGATAGCAGGATAAATTACGAGTGGAATGAGAGAGCGGGAGAAAATGATACTTAAATATGGTGGCCTCTAGAACATGTAAACAAATGACTGTTGAAAATTGGTGGGAAATTAAAAATTAAATATGGCATCCGGAAATAAGACACATAAGATGGCTGCCTACAGCAGACGATTGGGTAGAATGAGACATACCATGTTTACTCACACTTACGTGTGGCTTTCTTTGTTGACGGTGCCTCTTAGCCTAGGCCATCCCGGCGCCCGGCCCCCATGGGCGAGGGGAGAGATCACGCTCTGCCACGCAGTGTACTTCAGCTAACAGTCTGTTGGAACCGCGCGAACCCTTTCGCGGAACGCAGAACTGCGCCTCCATGTCACCTACCA
>PNEQ01102497.1:0-27876 GCA_003012365.1 Medauroidea extradentata | reverse complement strand
GGTAGAATGAGACAGCAGGAAAAATTATGAGTGTAATGAGGGAGCAGGAAAAATTACGAGTGTAATGAGATAGCAGGAGAAAATGAAAATCCAAGATGGCGGTCGGAAACAAAATGGCGGCCGGAAACAAGATTGCGGCCGGAAACAAGATGGCAGCGATGACGTAATCCAAGATGGCGACCAGGTGACGTCATCCAAGATGGCGGCGGCGGGCTCCTCGGCTCCTCAGCCACCAGCCACTTGTCCTCGGACCGACATAACCTATCTACTGTCAATGTATGCTTTTAATTTTACGTTTCTGTCCTCCCAGATAATTACTGCAAGTCAATGGGTTTATGTCACCACTTGTTAGTAAATAAGAAATATCATTCCAAAGTCATTTACAAACATATTTAAATAGTGACATTGTTAGATTACATATTGTCGTGGTTTCGCGCTTAATTTTTTTTTTCCCCTCCTTGTTGAGGTAACTGCGAGACGAATTTGAGGTTTTACCTTGCAGAACTAACCTAAGACAATTGGGGGAAAATTATTTTTTAAAATATAAATAACTATAAGTATAGTTTATTGATAGTTCATTTGATTGGCTAGGTATTACAGTATTTTTGTACTGGTCGTACGTTCGTGTGGACACATACATATTGTTACAAGTTTGAGGCAAAAATTTTATATGTGGACAATTCCCATGAGTTCTTTTGGGATAGAGGTCTTACAATATTATAAATAAAAGAGTTAAATTAAGTACTGGATTTAATAGCTCACAAAGCTACGAAATACACAAAACAGTATTCAACTACAACGCTCACAACCCAATTAGTTATGCGCACAATTAGTACTGTGCCACAGAACGTTAATTACCTTTGACAATCAAAGCACAAAAAAAAGGTCTACCATCAATTAACTAAACACTGCAAATCACAATAAAATTCAGTCACATATCCAATCAACAGTCTCTCAAATAGTGACAGTGTGCAACCTTAATAGTTCGCAGTGGTGATAAATCGCCATGTGCTGCGCAGCACCCCGAGTGCACCGCTGTCTTCACTCTTGAGGTCTTCGGTTCGACTCCCGTCGCGCACCTCCTCTTCACTTGTCAGCCCGCCGCAGCAGTCCTCTTGGTTCGCCGAACACTGCTCCGAAGGTAGCCGCCTGCCGCCTCCCAGTAGACTCTGACGTCACCAAGATGTCTTCACCAGTCTCTCTTCACAATCATAGCACCTTCTTCTAACACGACCAATAGCGAACTCTCCCAAATCTGTCGATTCGGCCCTCTTATACTCTTCGAAACAGTCGGGGAATAAGAGCATTACAGGGGTCTAAAATAGATATTATCACATGTTTTGGACATGAATTGAGTCACGTAGGCCGCCCTCGTAGGGTTTAGATGCAGTTGGGACAGGTATCTATAACGTAGCTTCGGCGTGTCTTCCATCACGTAGCCGCATGTCCTATGAGTCAGGGGCCAATCCACAAAGTGTTACGAAACAGCAGCCGACCACCGGCCTCCAGGTACATGACACGCAGCAATATTGAGACCTCCAGCTTGAGGGGCTGTGGATTTCAAGAGTGCCTCTCTCTGATATGAAATACATGACACAGCACCTTTAAATACCAACCCAAATTATTTCTGGACAGTCGAAATAAGTTACGTTGAGATCGGCTGTCAAATAATGTAACAGGCATTGCATATTAACATTTACTCAACATACTTATTATAATTTTTTGGGATACCAGTTCTCCCATTTAATATAGCGTCTAACACAGTTAATGTTCAGTGTCGGGTGTCTATTAAGTGGCTAACTGACGGCTACCCAAGTTATTTCGCCAGACAAATATTTACACTTTAAACTAAGAGTAATTCCGCCCACGTCCAGTAGGGCAAAAACACTGGTCGACACCCTACCTTATATAATGTAGAGGCGCCTTTCAATAGGAATTCACATCCAACGTCGTATTCGGCGTCGTCGAGGGGCGCCCCGGTAGTCGAATTGGACATGCAGAACGACGAGGAGCGGTTCCCATTTTGTTGGTCTCTCGTCCAGAGGATGAAGTTCTGCTTGCGAGAAAACAATCTGCCACTGACGTAACCTCCTCTACAACAACTGATAATGTCTCAATTAATATTGCAGTAAATCCACAAATACTCAAACCCCACACCATAACTTCTCAGGTGTATAGAGACGAGACACACTTTGCCTCGCAGTTCCATCCAGCCAGTCACGTTGACGGCTCTCAGCGTACTACCTTCCGCGTACACGTCGTCAGCAACCTAGCCACGAGTTGTGGCGCACCTAAGCGTCACCCGTCCAAATTACACCACTACATACCACTAGATACAAATATTAAAATTTACATTTACGCCGGCGTATAAAAATAATTAATTATAAAAATTATTAGCGTATAACCAATCAGTAGGACTATCCTACTGTAAACACAGCTAGGAGCTGAAACATCATAAATTGATTCGTGACTATACACATGTCACAATATTTATTAGTCTACAGTAAAAGTTGGTTTCCTTGATAAATATAGGCCTAAGCTTTTTGTTAATTACTCGGAAATGTGTGTTAATAACATTTTTATATCCATGCGAATTTCTCCAGAACGTTTAAAGAATGTTACAGTTCAATGAAACTAGTGCTATCAATCATCACATGATATAGTTCCAGTTTTCTTGATATACCTACTGTTTACCATGATCCCATATGCATTTGGCCTATTTCGTTTTTCTGTAGCTTATACATGCCAACATTAATTGCCGGGTATTACATTTGTTTTATGGAAGTGATTAATATATCAACAATTTGTTACGACATGAATTAATGATTTCTAAGTGTAGACTAATGAAGCAAGATTCTCGCTGTATGGAAACTTGTATTGTGACGGCCTGCCGGGAGAAGGTTCATTGTAGACCTACTCATTTTTAGACATAGTCCGGGAGCATTGGGTATCCCGTGGCAAGATTAATGAAGGGAATGTACGGTAGGTGCCATTACATCGGTAAAAGGATGTGAATGAATAATTTCAATGGTGACATTCGCGAATGTGAGGCATGTGTGATTTATGACGCCATTCAATATGGCCGCCACTGCCATTAAAGAAAATTACATATGCATGGCGCTATATAAGCGATTTCACTTTTTAATAGCTCATTTGAAATATTTTTTTCAAGGGCTAAAATAAATGTCCTTAGCATGTATTGCAAAAAAAACTATATTTTAACCACTATTAAAGTTCAAAAGGATTCAAATCACCAAAATTGAAAATTATATTGTCTTTCGTGTATTGTAAAGTATCTTGTGTTTCAGGTATCCTGTGTGAGAAGAATATTTTAAGAATTTTATCGCCTGGTTGTTTCAGGAAAATATATGTCTACAAAAGGAATTTGTTAAAACAATTATTTCAGATATCCTGTGCAGTAACATTATTCTAAATTATCTGTGAATGGATATGTACGATTTGAGTAATCTTGTCTATCTGTTTCAGGGTAAATTATATCTGGAAAACTGAACTGTAAAAATGGAAGGAGTGTTACAAGTTGAGATACACCCCACAAAGAAAAAACGGCGTAGTATTGACTACAGTATTTGTATATTGTGCCAAAAAAATCAACAGGAAGCCCTGGTAGCTGAATTAAAATCTGCAATTAAACTTCTTGAAGCTCTTTCCAAACGGAGTCAGTATGAAGTCACTTAGTTTGAATATGATGAAGAGTTACTAGACGATGTAGATGGATTGAATAAACAAAACGGTCGTTGGCATTTATCCTGTTACAAACGATGCACTCACAAAACACAGCTAGGTAGATTGGAAGCAAAATACAAAAACGGCAAGATTCAATCGAAATCGTCAGTGAACCGACAACAAGCAATACAACAATGCCTTACACAAGATCATGCGGTGGACAAGACGAAAAAAATACATGTTTTTTCTGCGACCTACCTGAATCCAGACGACACAAACTGTTCACAGTTGCAACCAGTAGTGCATGTGCGAAACTGAATGAAGCTGTAAATCAATGCGAGAATGAACATTGGAAAGTCAAATTATCTGGTTGCATAGATCTAAATGATGCACATGCTTATGACATTTCCTATCACAAGGAATGCTATACAAAGAATGTTGTAAATGTTTTACGTAAGACACATCAAGATCAAAATATGGACACTGCAGCCAGAATTGTAGAGAGTGCATGTAAAGTAGACTTTATCCATTCTCTTTCAGAGGCTTTGCAAGATGGAAAGGTGGTTTCAATTGCAGAAGCAGAAGATGTATACAAACAAATATGTGTAGAAAATGGAATGGTGAATGATGACATCATGAAGAGAAAAGCACTGAAAACTTTTATCGAAGAAGAGTTTTGGGACAAGAACCTACAATTCCTCAACCCCATACAAAGAAATCAGCCACAACGCATGCTATTAAAATCTACAGCAAATGCTGTTCTATCCAAATTGGAAGAAGCTAGTAGTCTTTCTGGACACATGAAAACTCTGTATGAGGTTGCAAGTATTATAAGAAAATGTATATTGTCTACAAAACAGTGGCATTTTCAAGGTTAAGTAGATATGGATGAAAATGACAAAGTTGTTCCAGTGGAACTTGAAATTTTCTTTAAATGGTGTATTGCTGGAGGAAATAGTTTCAAAAACCACAAAATTGACACAGAAGAGGTAGCTCGTAAGGCATCA
Source organism: Medauroidea extradentata (assembly GCA_003012365.1). NCBI lineage: Eukaryota > Metazoa > Arthropoda > Insecta > Phasmatodea > Phasmatidae > Medauroidea > Medauroidea extradentata. The sequence goes on along the minus strand of PNEQ01102497.1, from coordinate 23,185 downwards.
ATACTTTCACAAAACCTTATGTATGGGTGTCTAAGTAAAAGGCAGGTAAAAAAAGCAGAAACCACTATCTCCAAGAAAACTCGTGATTTCCCACTTCAAATAGGTGTTGGCATAACAGTTCACTCTAATACTCGTAGCAAATTCCTTGTACAACTTATGCACAGTTTAGGCTGCTCAGTTAAATACAGCAAGGCTCTGCGATTAGAGACATCCATAGCAGAAGAGGTCATGCGTCGAATGGATGATTATGACGGAGTGTATATTCCACCTGAATTTGTAACAGGGAGGTTTATGTATTGTGCAGTAGATAATGTAGACTTCCTTGAAGACACTGCCGATGGTAAAGGAACTTTGCATGGGACTGTCATGGTCTGCTACCAAGAGTGCTTATCTGAAGACCAGTCCGGACATACGGTAGTCCCAGGTCCAGCAATAAGCCGCTCATTGAAAGTTCTTCCGCAGTACATGACATGTTTGATGGAATATAAAGGTCCGAAGAACATAAAACCACCAAACCAAACATTTACGAAGGAAATAGTACATTCAGATAAAGCAGATCTATCATATTGGGCTTCCCTTGATATGGCTTGGCTGTTGAGCAAATGTTTGAAATGGTCCTCAGAACATGCAGCATATCCCACATTACAGATTGAGTCTCAAGAAACATCAGAAAATCAAAATCCACAGATTGTATTACCAGAGAGTCAACCAAAGGAAACAAACTACATACCTACATGGTCAGCCTTCAATTCAGTATTCCTGGAACAACCAAAAAGTATTGCAAGATTGTGTGTCCTACCAATTATACCAGCCAGCCCAACTGATCATTCAGTTCAATTAACATTCCTTACTCAACTAGAACTTGTGACTAAACATGTCTGTGGAAGTAATTCCAAGTGTGTCTTGACTTTGGACTTGGGTCTTTATAAGCCAGTTCAGCAACTAATCATGTCACAATCTGATCTCCATAACCGTTGGATTTTGCGACCAGGCGAGTTGCATATTTGCTTTGCAATGATACGTGCAATTGGAGTTTTCATTGATGGAACTGGCATTCCTGATTTGTGGACAGTTCTCTATGGCGATAACACAGTAAGTCAAATCATTGCAGGGAAAAAGTTCAGACGTGCACTTGAAGCACATACCCGTACTCTAGTTACTTTGCAAGATTGTTACTTTCAGCATTTTTTTTTAAGTCATGTTTATTTGTACGATGGCATTTACAAAAACTTTCAAGAGTTAAGGGCAAAGTTTAATGGCACTAGCGCACAGGAAAACTTGAACGAACTTCTTTTGACAATCAAAGAATGTGATCTCTTGAACCAGATGAAAATATTTGATGAACGAGAGGAAGAACAGAAACCAACATTCCGAATGTTACGGTCATATATGAGAATTTTGGAATGTTTGCTACAGTTCGTGAGGTCTGTCAGAAGTGATAATTGGGATGTGTATCTCTCCTCCCTAGCAGACTTTGTAAAATACTTATTTGCATTTGACTTGACAAATTATTCAGGAATGATCGCTTGGTACATTGCTGACATGAGAAATTTGAAAGAATCTGTCCGAGGAATATGGGACCAGTTTGAAAGGGGGAATTGGGTTGTAAATAAATCCAAAGTACCCTTTTGTGCTCTTGCCTGTGACGAGGCACTTGAACATCAAAATAGAGCGATGAAAGTCTTAGGAGGACTTGTTGGAATAACTCAACAGCCCAGCGCTCTTGCACGGATTTTCTTAACAGCCCCAGAGCTCCAAAGACTGTCACAAGAAACAATGAACATAACTGGGAGTTCATCCAAACAGGAAGCTACACACCACCATCTCAACAATGAAAGAGCAGCAAATTACCAAGACACAGCTATTTCAGCCCTACGAGATGAATTAGAGCGCATTGGGAATCCTTTTAAATATGAAAGTCCCGAATTCATCAATATTTCAACGAAAGCTGTATACAGTGACCAAATAACAGCAGACGTTGTCCGTGTGGAATCATTAGGCACAGAATTGTATGAAAGATTTAAGTCAGAAAGACTTATTGATGGAACAGTTAGTCTCTGGGTCCCAATAAAAAGAAACAAATTAAATATGTGTTCAAGCAACAATAAAAGTACAAAAGTGACTATTTCTGGATCCATCACAGAGTTGAGTGCAAACCGTAACCTATTTTCACGTCTTCTAATTGTCACAAGATCTCAACGAGAACTTGACCTACGCAAAACCTTAGGAAAGTATGAGATGTCTGTTGTACCTCGGTCTATGTTTGCACTGGACGGATCAATGTATCAGTGTGCAGCTAAAAGTAAACTGATTCACATCTTGAAGTCAGTAGTGGAACAAAACACAAACAACACCTCAGAATGTGTTCAAGTTCGTCAACCAAATAACTGTGTAGCAATTGTGGGTGGAATGGGAGAACTACAAGCCCTCAATAAAACCATCGCAGTAAAAACTTGTGCGAATCTCGCTGATGTGTTCATCGAAAAGATCCAAAAAAAAAAAAAATACGGGCAATATGATGAAGTACATATTGTTTTTGATGTATATATTTTGAGAACTCAATCAAGAATCCTATTAGAGTCAAGAGGCTTTGTGACGGTACAGCAGCACAGTACAAAATATGTGACACCACAGACATTTCAAAGATAGATATGAAGAAGCTTTGTCACATATTCGTACTAAGGACGAATTGACCAACTACTTAGCACATAAAATATTCAGTCATGCTAAGAAATGTTCAAAGAAATTTGTTGTTTCATGGCGTACTGAAGTTTCTGCAACACATTGTTCCCTAGAGTGCTTAAAAAGGAGCCATGAAGAAGCAGACACCAAAATTGAACTACACGCTGTCAATGCCAAGGACAGAGGCGCAACTACACTACTGGTATTTGCACACGACAAAGACATTTTAGTTCTGCTAGTGAGACGTTACCCAAAACTTCCAGAAAATACGTTCTTCGTTCCAATATCAGGTGAACAAATAGCAGTGCAGGACATATTTCATTCGCTAGGAACTCTTAAAGCTTCTGCATTGCCCGGGTTCCATGCTTTATCAGGTTGTGACTCTACTGGAACTCTGCATGGGAAGGGAAAACTTTCGTACTGGAAATAATTTATTTCAGTTAGTGAAAAAGAACTCCTTGCATTACAAGAGCTTGGCACAAGTGAATTTGTATCTGACTATGTCATCAATCAGCTTGAAGCTTTCATTTCCAGAGTTTATCAACCACATACCACAATAACATTACTTGCAGAATTACGATGGTCGATGTTTAGGAACAAACAAGCCCTTGGAGAAAAGTTACCACCTACTTCAGGCTCTTTTATACCTGCAGTTAAAAGAGCTAACTTTCAAGCCCTTGTGTGGTCACAAGATAATGAAGCAATGCCAGTCATCCCGAATCCTGTTGAACATGGATGGAGTTTTGAAGCAGGAGTACTCGCACCAGTTATGTGTGAGGAACCTTGCACTCCAGAGGCCCTTCTTAAATTGATTAAGTGCTCATGTGTGAAGAACAGATGTTCGCCACCTTGCAAGTGTTTAGCAAACAATATGCCTTGCACAGAAATGTGTGTGTGCAATGGTGACGAAACCATTTGTGACAATCTGTATTCACTTGATTACATTGATGATTATGATGCAACTGACGAGACTGATTAGAAGTTTGTATATTCAAAAACATACCTTTTATGCGACCACAATATTTGTAAAAACAGCCATTCTTTATTATGTGTAAATTATATGTATTCAATGATTAGTTCAAACATAATATTGACATTTTTATATTTGAACTTAATGTATTTGAATACCACATTACACCGAAATATCGTGCAATGTCAATTTTAATATATTTATGTCGTTAAATCGAAATAACTAATAAACTTTTTATTTTTATTACATGCTGCTGGCATGTTTGTTAGTGTTTATTAATACCTTTCTAATGACGCTTAGAAGATTAAAATCGGTTAAATAGCAGCTAAGATATGACTTATAGATAGATTTCTAGATTATATAGTAATTACAGCCTTCTTGGATTAAATCACCGCAGTCATATGCCACACCTGTGAGGGTGTCACCATGAAAAATATTCAAGTAAAACCTATTTGAAATGAGATGAAACCTATGCTCCTGGACTAACAGTGTTTCTGTTGATTTGTTGCGTATATTACAGAAGACTGTAACAACCAACCATGCCAACTGGAAATACTGTCTGGTATAATAACTGTGTGTGTTTATCATAAGAAATATGCAGTGAAATTATCGTATTTTGTTAACAGTGACACAATTGATTTAGCTGCATCGTTCTTTATTATTCAGTACGATCTATGACATACGTATTTTAAAAACTCTGCAGTTGCCGCATACTAAGATACGGTAATTCTTCGACTCAGAGTGTATTAAAAGTTTTAATTAATGAATAGGAACTCGTCAACCCATATAACCATAATAGTTATTCGGCGCCGTTTGTGCAAAATCAGCTGTTGCTACCCATCATTCAGTGCGCAAATGCTACTGGCCAAGCCGTCCATTGTGGTGTCCTGATTTCTAACAGATTATTTGGTTTCTCTTTAGAAATTTTATGTATTTGTTTATTTAATTTATCTTCATTTGTTGCCGACTAATTCCTTACTGGATCTTTCACGTTCTATTTAGTTTATGTATGTGTTGAATACTGGCAAACTAGGCTTGTTTTCTAATGTTTTTTTTTCGTGTTTTTCGTTTTATTATTTCTCATATTAAGATTTTTGGAACGATATAATATTGCAGTGGCGTGTGTCCACAATAGTACAGCAAGTAAGTAAACTTTAAATTGCTTATTCTCACATGTTTACAATCGTGACATGCCCCCTTCATCCACCAAGTTCTTCAAATATATCAGCGAGAAAAATCTTGCATGCTAGTTTAGTGCTTGGCTTGTAGTGGCGATGCGGCATTCGATTCGCGCTTCAAGATCAGCCTTATATCTCCGCTGTTTCGAGCCTCTAACGTGCAGGTAGGAGGCATCCTTAAGATAAAAAAACTAAAACAATGCGGAAAAGTGCCAAATTGGATGCAAGGTTTGTGCTGAAATTCAGTAAAACAAAGCCAAGTAACAAACAAAAAAAAAAAAAAGAAGCAAAACATGGGTACTATTTAACTTAAGGAAAATAAGTTTAAATTCCCTATTAACGAGAAAGGCTTGTAAATATTCGGCACAACATTGTTTCCTTGTATTATATCTCACATTTACGTAAAGAAAAATTTTCAGCAATCTTCTTTATTAGGATAAAAAATCAAATTGGAGAAGCTTGTCATTTCTTTGGTAAACATTCAGCTCATTTGCGACAAAAATTTTACAGTATTATTTATCTGTAGTACATTCTGCTTCGCTTAGCAGCCAAGATCAGATCGAGACATGGCATGTTGGTGATATGATCTCCATCTAAAAATCTCAGATGACTTTCTTAAACTAAGTTTAAGGTATTTGCGTTTCCAGAGGACACGGTTCTGAATGGCTGCACCGTCCAATGTAAGTGACAAGAAATTATATAATCTGTCCAATTCTCCAAAACTGAACTAAAATTATTTAGTAAACGTGGCTGCATTTAATGTTTTTTTTAATACTTGCGTCCAATTCTTGTAATTGAACGTGGATAAGTTGTTTAATTTCCTTTTGTCGAAATACTAACTCGAAAATTTATGTTACATCAGCAATCTGCATAAATGAATTTTTTTGTATAAGCATATGTGCTCATATGTTTTTGATGTTAAATATTATGGCTAGTATCAATGCATATATAAATATAACCGCTATGACTATAAGGGAGAGGGATAATACATATAGTTAAATGTGATAGACCGTAACCAGAGAAAAACTGTATACTGGATTCAAATCGTAATATAGCAAGAAAATAGCATACACAATCTTATCACGTAGAGCATGAAAGGAAAGGAATATAATTGAATTAATAATGGTTTTGATGTTGAAACCAATAAAATGAAAGTTTAATTTAAAATTAGATGCTTTCCAGAAACATAATTAATATTTCCTCACTCTATAGCCACCACAGGCACACAATGCAATGAAAATATAAGAAAGTATGTAGGTAGCTCAAGGGGTTCATTTATGTGCTGGAGAAAACTGAAATTAATTCTTCTAGTGAATTTAAATGTACTATGTTAACCTCGGCTGTAGCTCTGCAGTAGAGACGTGAAAACCTTTCCCATACCACTGAGATGATATTGTTCCAAGAGTGGCCTTTACTACTGATATCAAAATGGCTGTTCATTAGCACACAAAATTTTTTACTAAAGTCTTTTCAAAATAATACTCCTGAGACAAGGCAATTCCAGCAGTAAATAAAACATTTCACAATACTTATTTACTTTAGAAAATTTAGGCAAATCTGGGCACTTGAAAATACACTAGGCTGAATCTGCGATTACTGAAAATACACATAGGCTTGTCTTACGTGGATCCCTCGCTGCCTTCAAGCTCACTAATAAAAGTATCTAGTCTATGTACAACAGAAAAGAACTTGCCTCTTCTTAATCTGGCTTTCACAATTGTTTACAAAAAAAAATTGTCTACGCCCTCCTTAAGGTGTCCTACCATTATGATGGCGGTAGATATAATTGAGGCCCAGCATCGCATCTACCGGACATCTTGTTTCGTAAAGTCGTAGGGAGTAAGTGCCTGATAAAAGATCCGAGATTATAGCTTCTCCAGCAATCATGTAAGCACAGAGGAATGAAACCTCATTATGCTATGACAAAGCATAATGAACTGTTCCTTGAAATGAACGTCAGTTCTCTTAGTTACAATTTAAAATTTATGAGAGATTTCCTATCAACAAAATGTAACATATTATTTAAAATGATAAAATATATGTAAAATAGGCCGGATGGAGTTAAAATTTCAAAATATTAATTATTACACAACAGGGAAAATTCATAGAAAAAGTTTTTAATATATACCAGATTCTTCCGAATTATTTTGGCACTAATTGCAGCCAGGCAAAAGCAATAGCTCCGTGAACATTGTCGTTTTCAAATTATTCATCTTTAAAAATGCCATATTTTCAAACGTCGCCACAAACATTGAAAACGCGTTCTTATTGGCTAACACATTTGTGACGTAGTGTTACCTCTTTTGGTTAGCCACCGCACGCCAGGCACTATTATGTGTATTGGAATTTTTCACCGACTTAAAAACTGATAAAATTTAGCGAACCCGTGGTTACGTAAAAGTTAATTCGTGAAATTCGCCTGGTTTCTGGGCATGCGTGGTTGTAGATTTGGTAGTCAACAACGAAGATTTATGTCTCTTGAGTTGATTGAGTCCGGATGAAAGGTTAATGCTTTGAGGGGTGATAGCACTGGTGATTCTGAACAACATGTTCCTAATAAACATATGCCCATTTCTCAACCGTTTCAGAGAAACCGAATGAAAATTACAAGGAATAGGGAAATATGCAGGTGACGGTAAATCACGATACTGTTATTACTCGTATGTTTTCGTTTCAGAAGTTGCAAATCAGACATGATTATTAAACACAATTAAAAGTGGTCAAGTATTTCTAGTTACTCCAACAAATAAGTAAATAGTCTCACCTTCACGAAGACTTTTGTGAAGATTTCTCGGGTTTCGGGACCATTAAATGTGACAAAACAGTCTTGAAAAAGCCTTGAGTAGTAGGAAAATGGAGAAGTTGGGACACAGGCTTCAGCCTGTGGGCATGCGGGCAAGGTAGCCATCTTGTATTATGTCATGGCAGCCATTTTGTTGTGCACGGCGGCCATTTTGTCACATTATGTCATATCATGTCACATTATGTCATATCATATATCACATTATGTCATATCATGTCACATTATGTCATATCATTTCACAGTACGTCATATTATGTCACATAGTCACATATGTCATATCACATTATGCCAAGCATCATATGTTATGTCCTGTGTTATGCTATATGTTATGTCCTATGTTAGCCATATGTTATGTCTTATGTCATATGTTATGTCATCTCTTATCCCATATGTTATGTCGTATGCTATATGTTATTTCTTATGCCATATGTCATGTCACATCATGTCATCCATCTTGTCGTGTACTCCATCTTGTTTCCAGCAGTCATTTGTTTGAGGGAATTTTTCCCTGCAGGAGGGAATTTTTTCTCTCGAAATTTCCCTTATTGTCTGTTGGAGAGGTCATGTTTGTTTCCATCATTGGCTACTAGGCAGCACTAGTGTCGCAGTTTGTTTCCATCATTGGCTGATAGGTGGCAGCATCCGCCATATTACATGAGTGCCGCCATGTTTATTTCAACGTCTACATAGCTGTCTGCTAAAGTGCTCTAGTATCGCTATTGCTGTAAGGTTGAAGTTGCTTGTGCTTGTATATGGGAGAGTTACCAGTCATGTGCCCTAGCCCATTGAGCTACGAGTACATCGACGATAGGACAAGGTTAAATAGTGTATATATAAAAATAATATTTTGTAGCAGATAAATGTTCCATTTAAATTGTTTTAACTTAAATTTTTAGCACACCTATGTCTTAATGATTATATATATCAAATAGTATTAACTATTTCTATCCTATAAAACCTCAAAGCGGGCAATTGAATCATTTTCATATGATTCAGAAAACCTCGACGAAATGCATGCACGAAACCTCAAAGCGGTCAATTGAATCATTTTTATATAATTAAAAAACCTCGATGAAATGCACGCATGAAACCTCAAAACGGGCAATTGAATCACTTCAAATGATTCAAATAAATGCACGCACGAAACCTCAAAGCGGGCAATTGAATATTTTCATATGATTCAAATAAATGCACGCACGAAACCTCAAAGCGGGCAATTGAATCATTTTCATATGATTCAAATAAATGCACGCACGAAACCTCAAAGTGGGCAATTGAATCATTTTCATATGATTCAAGTAAATACACCCACGAAACCTCAAAAGCGGGCAATTAAATCATTTCTATATGATTAAATAAACCTCGACAAAATGCACGCATGAAACCTCAAAGTGGGCAATTGAATCATTTTCATATGATTTAAATAAATGCACACACGAAACCTCAAAGCGGGCAATTGAATCATTTGGACACAGGCTTCAAGCTGAGGAGTAGTCACCGTCATCAAAATCCACAACGATAAGCACCTTTTCATAAGCTACCTAGAAGTAGTAACTATTTTTTCTCTACGAATTCTCGAAAGCAGGCAATTGAGTCATAAAAAGTTTGCAAAGCGGGTAATAAAATGACTTACATTTATCAAATAAAACAGCGCTGTACGATTTTATGTATAGACAGATCCAAGATGCTTGCCTCGTAGACTGTGACTTGAGAAAAAAATCGAAACATCTTGTATTTTTTAAAATTAAATGTAGAATAATCGATTGAATTTGTTCAGAGACATCCGGGACATAGACTACTGTATGCAAGAGAGGTATAATCCAACACCTTGGAATTTTTACCACAGTGAACATCTGAAAGGTGATATAATACACATAAAAAACATTGAATTGATTTAAAAATGTCTAGAGATATATATTTTAGAAGCCTCGTAGATGATGACGTGAGAATTTTTCCGTCCAGCATGATTCCCACATACAAAATCTGGAGACTGGCCCCGCAAAACCTGAATAAACTTGACGGGGAGGTGAGCATTCCAACCATCGCTATTTTTCTGCCATCTCGATGGCCTTGCCCGCGTGCCCACAGCCTGAAGCCTGTGTCCCAGCTTCCCCCTTTTCCTACTACTGCCTTTGTTCATAGTTTTTCATTACTTTATTTACTCCAAAGATAAAACAATGCATGACGAGTAAATACCCTTCCTCATAGATAATTACTCTTCACACAACAGCCTGCTATATACACGACATGTGTATGCAGAATTGTCTACATACAAGGACCTATCTTACTGCAGCCCGCACTTAGCACGAATTTTACACGAAAACGGTTGGTCCTACGCATTTACAGCAAAACGCGACCTTTTTTACTTCTTATTATATTGTATTACTTTTTCAGCATTAAAAGTCCTTAATTGCTGATGGTAGAAAAGTGGCATGTAATAAAATGATAAACACCCTAGTATTTTGTATTAGTGTGCAAGGTATTACTGTGCTTCTACTGTGTATATCAATGTCCCGGTGGAATAAAACATGGCTCAACTTGTTATCATTAAATGCACCTTCATTTCTACAATTTCCAAAAAATACACTTTAAATATCCATGTTTAAGGGCTCATACCGCCAATAATATTAGTTTTAGGTACAAAGTGTCCCCGTACATTTTCTAATTGTTTATTTCATAAACAACCACCTTCCGAATTTTGTCGGTAAAATTCAGACCCACCTGTAGATTTACATAAATAAATTTTAAACGTTAAGCGAGGACACTGTGCGCGTATGTATATATATATATATATATATATATATATATATATATATATATATATATATATATATATACACACACATACGCGCACAGTGTCCTCGCTTAACGTTTAAAACTCTCCTTAGCGACGTAGAGGACGTAATATGATATAGGATACTTGGGGGGGGGGATGACTCGGACGGGAAATGTTTTAAAATTGGTAACGAAGATGTAATTTAACGTCACACCTGCGTCGCGCCGTAGTCGTCATTTAGCAGCTCCAAATATGGCGCAGGTACAATCTCAACGGTTCGCCTCAACGGCATGTTTTGAAGTCAGCGTTCCGTTTAATTAAGAAACAAAGTTATTTTTTTCCTCTAGGTGATTTTGCTGCTGCAATTAAATATTTTACATCTTGTTTGCAACTCCTGTAAGTTATATCCAGCAGTGTTACAACATGAATGTGCATATATATATATATATATATATATATATATATATATATATATATATATATATATATATATACATATGTCATATTTATGCCTATAAATCTGTGGTTTAATGCAAAAACAACCAATGTCTGTTTACCATTATGTGTGATAATCAGGCAGTCTATGCTTGATTAACACACTTGCGATATATTGACATTGGTTGTTCTTGCATTATGCCATATATATGTATGTACGTATATATTTATAAGTTATATGATGTTTGGTAATTATAGGTACAAACGAAAGGGGATCTGTCGAGGACGATGAAACAAGCAAATAATGCTAATAAGCACTGGTCCGGAAAACGACTGTTTTCCCGTTACGATGTATGGACACATGCAAACATGGCAATGTTGCAACACTGTTACTGCCATCTCTAAGAGGCACCAGTCCCCACGGTCAACAGCAAATGCAGTGTGGCTTCGTAGTGTCCACGAACTACAGGAACGCGTTGTTGATGGTTGCCACTGCATTCGGAACACACATGGCATTTTTTAACGTGGACGGGCATCGATACGAAGACGTGCCGAAGTCTGCTTTCACTTGAACGGCGCCCATTTCCAACACTGGTATTATAGCGTTCCTGTCGTAACATATAACGTGTTGTAATGGTAAAACCATTGGTTTCCATAACTATGCTTATTAGTAGGGCTAGGAAAAATTCGCGAGTTCAATGACCTGCATGTTATAATCCAATGTCCTATATATACTCAAGCCCCGTCTATTCGTCCATTGTCTGTTGTCTGAATGAGTAGCAGGTAATGGACAAATGGAGAGGCTTCGGTGTACACAGGATACTGGATTATAGCATGTTGGTCGTTGAACTCCCGAAATATTCCTAGCCCTAGTTATTAGCATTATTTACTTGTTTCATAGTCCTCATCACACCCCTTTCATTTGTACCTATAATTACCAAACATTCTCTCTCTTTCTCTCTCTCTCTCTCTATAATATATATATATATATTCAGGCATATGTAAATTGTGTGTAGACATATACAGGTCCATCTATTACACTTATATATATATATATATATATATATATATATATATATATATATATATATATGTGTCGCGTATATTTGCACATAATTCACTTCACATTCTAAGCCATTCATAGGCATTCAAGTTTAAGTAGGCTTGCTACGAATCCAACATAAAATCCAGTATAATCAATTCACTAAAATGTGCAATTCTGCCAAGTTTGGCAAACGTTGTCAACGTTGTAAATGGAGATTAATTGCAAACACATACATATTTATTGCTGCATCCGTATGCAACATATTTAAACACAATTTCAGTCTATTTTCACCAAAACCTGACACTAAAAACCACTTTTTCCTCGTCCGATAGCACAGAATTTTACGCATACCGCCTGTAATGTGACGGAACCAAGAGTGTTCAATTCAGGCACTAAATAAATGAGCAGCGTGACGGTCTAACCATTATGTAACATTTGTTTCCATGAACAAGAATTAACGACAAAACTACGCGCCCATTATTTTCTTATTTGAATTGCTTATGAAGGAAGTCATATTTCGCAGTTTTAATTCCTTTAGTGGATGAAAGTAGTTATTCAAAATATGTAGGCTAAATGACCAACTTAAAATAAAATAAATATACATTCCGAAACATGTGCTTTGAGTGGTAAAGGAGAGTAAACGTTTGCAATGCTTTTCAGTGAGAAGCTATATCGACGTCGTGTTGTTTTCATAATTTTGTGATTCATGGCTACCTTGTAAATGGTACAAGTTTACAAACAAACTAATCATCTTTCTACAGCCCCTTCAGCTGCGGCCGTCGGCCCTTTACTGGCCAGATGTTGGTCTGTGAGACCGAGAAGTTTCGATCGGAGTCGGTTAAACCTTGTAGTCCTACCTCTTGTCTCAGTGGTAAGAGCTCCTGGCTGCTGAGCAGAAGGCCATGGCTTCTATTCCTGGCCGGGGAGGTCAATATTTACTGTTGCCTTTACTGGGTTCAGGACTGGGTGCTGTATTGTCCCCTTATACCCATTATGTGGAAGACAATGGCGAACCACCGCAGAATCTGGAGGACGTCGTGGTTCTAAACCTGCCTTCGGGCGTAACACCCATCATCATGTTAACCTTGTTGTCTTGCACATTTATTCTTCAGTACTGTCACGGACTAAGTAGTAATACAGAAGTGAAATGACGTGGCGGCTCGTGCGAACTTCACCGCTTGTTGGCTGCCCAAGTTTGTTAGTACAAGCCCCGTGTATGTTTGGTCTATACATGCTACAGCAGGTTTCCAATTGGCCTGGTTGCCGGTTAGCAGAGCAGCCGTCTTACGGTGACTGGCTGTAGGTGTATCCGCCATGTTGCTGGCCAAGGAAGCCAATTTGCTGGCGTATGTGATAGAGTATTCCGTCCTACCGACTAGTTCACTTCTGTATTCCTGTATATTCTGTGGTTTTATGGTTATTGGATTTGTCAGGGTCAAGGTAATTACCTTCTCATTAAGGTCACACGTGTAACTTCATTTAATAGATCGATTCCCATAATTATCTTCCGGCGCTGTTGTGTTTAAATACCACCAACCTTTGGAAACCTTATCCGTCCCGCAGTGTACCAACAATCACGATAACTAGTTGGCAGTAGAAGCATCCCTTTACTTACGTATTAATTTACATTTTTCGTCTATTTTCTGTGGGTGAAGTTAAGGAAAAACATGTATTCTCTACTACTGGGCTCAATATACACATACTTTTATTTTACAACAAAAGCGACAAATAATAATGCAATAGGTAGCGTAACCAAATGTACATATTTATTAATTAACACACTACAGAAATAATAGACAGAATAACAATACTGCCACATTATGAGACAGCGAAATTCAACACAGTTTCATCCAGGAGCATAATATTACACTGACAATGATATTGTTTTACAAGTACTAACTTTTAAACAATTACAATACTTAACATTATTAAATGACAAAATAAAATATGTATAGTGTTACATAATACATAAAGATCATAATATTGTATTATTTCTTACAAGCACATTGAGTGATATCACAACAACGTTGTACGAAATTCAAGTTATTGTTTGCATTTACCGATTTGATAGCTGTTTTGAGTTACGGCTAGTTCGTATTATAATAATTTACAAAACTATAATTTATGCTTTACCTTTTATAAGTAATCTAGCTTTAAAACGGGTATAATAATGATAAAAAGAGAAACGGGCACTGTAAGCTAATTTAAATTTAAGAAATTATTTATTTTGCACGCTTCTTGAAGACATGAGTATACATGTCAAGTTAACACGTTACGGCAGCTGGTTTCTCTCTCTCGCCCAGCATTGACGGTAAACGGTAATTCTTTCATGTTACTTGAGCAAAAATTAAAATCTATCGTAAAGGTAAGCATGCGATCCAGTGCTTTAGATTTTATACCGTAAGACAAGAGTATGACGACTTCGCCAACTGTCTCGTTTCAGAACAATATACTTTTATAAGAAGAAACTGATATCTTGTATTTTAAGGTCATAGATAATAAGTAAACAAGCGTTTGAAGTCTCTGTAATCTTATCACTTACAGCTCCGGTAAATAATTATTATCGATACCTCAATAAAAACTAACGTTTTAATATCATGCCCTTGATTTGTTTTGTGGTGAAAGATCCGAAGTCGTAGGTACATTTTAAAGTGAAATCTTTTGCAAATATCTGACACGTGCTACACCCAATGAAGATTTTTTTGTCTATTTAAATGATCAAGCTTTTGGACAGCAATAAGTGTCATCAAACGGGATACGGAATTTACTTTTTGCAACAACTAAGAGAAGCGAGCCAACTAGGATACTTTTTGTTTCCATTGGTGTAATGTCACGTTGATGAACAGTGAATACAGGAGATGCCATAGAACGGCTTCCTGAGGTCCATCTACTTCCACTGGTACCTATGTTGAATGCAAATCTTCCACGACAAATCTTGATACATAAAAATAACGCTTTGTTTAGTCTTAGTCCACTGAAGCAAATGCTTTGCTGAAATCCAGACATGTAACTAAAGAAAGTTGTATATTGTCAGTTGCAATCCTCAGACCGTCTGAAACATTGACAAGTGATACAAGATGGCCTAAGACTTGACTGAAATGAATCAAGAAGTTTTTCTGTGTTAGCTGACTGGATTTGGATGATAATGTGCCGCTGTCTTTGGTGAGGAAAGCGTCAATTTTTTATACGGTAGCCCGAGGTTATTTTGAACATGGGGCTATTTCGAACACACGAAGTTTTTTGTCACACTGCGCACATATCCTGCGCATTGGCTTCGCCATATTGCTTAAAGTTGTAACGAAAGTGTCATGGAAGAAATAAATTCAAGTACCACAGCGATTGCTACATAGATTTAGCTGCCACGTTTGATTCATTCAGTGACGGTATGTGCTACAACTGGATAGTATGTCCTAGTTTAACTTGTAAGCTGTCAACATTACGGCGTAGATTTTAAACGCTCTAATTTTTAGCCATAGGACGTGCAAGAGAATATTTCCAGATGCACGACGTAACCAGTTGTCAAACACGCATTACAAATATGAGTTAGTATTGCTAAAACCGCTGGCAATAGAAACACTGTCATTTCCTTGGGTCGTACAAGTAATACGGTGTATTGTTAAAGGGTACGTGTGCAAATTAAATAGGGGATACATTTAGTTTAAATTGCTTGGACTCAATTGTTTCGTCAGAAAGTTAACGCCCGCAAATGTCGCTCATTATGGCAATGTGTTCATAGACTAGAACGGAGCATGACAGCAGTTATTCTACAATAATTTAAAACTTCAATAATATGTATTTAAAAAATACTAATATAAATATCGAAGAACCAATACATTGTCTTGACACAAACACATAATATTTATAACCAATATTTCGTAGCTATAATTCACAGGTTTCTTTTATATGTGTTTGCACTTTATTTATAACAAATGCTGCTATATAATAAACCAAAATCCGTTAAAATATTTTTTATGCCAAAGTATGCATTAGTTTGTAGAAAGTCTGCAGTGTAAGACTGCAAACAGCCTTTAATATTTTGAAGATTTTGTGTTGGAAACATCTTGAATTCTTTGCACCAAAGTAAAAAATTAATTAATAAATTACCGATCATGGCATAAACAACTACCACGACTCAAGCGGGTGGTTTTCGTGTTACGCCAAGCTCTTGTTAGTAGTTAGGAAGAATAACATTTCATAAAATGAAAAAAAAAAAAAAAGTTTATGTGAGTGCAAATAGATTATTGCATACAGGAATAAAATGTGGAAGTGTTTTGTGCATTATTTAACTCACTGCAGTAAATTTAGAAAATAAATTTAAACACACAAAATGTTACCAGTCATTTAAGCCGTTGAGTTGTCTCATGCTGGACGTTTAGATAACGATATCTCATTTCTACTGCTTTTGCGATAGCTATTTTTTAACCTAAAAAAGACCAGGCAACGCAGAAGGGTCTCTCAGGTATGTTGAAATTAACTTTCACCACGGCGTAGGGGTGCAGGTTTTCTGGTTTTTGCTAATGAGTTGGAGAACAACAGTTCCGTTAGTTAAACCGTTAGCTGAAACCGTAGTCAAATATGTCTTGGTAAATGTTAGTTAGGATAAGAAAAATATTTCTAACAAAATAGGACGTAAGTTTTACGATATATGACATGTTGTAGGGTTTAAAAAAATAATTAACGCCGAAACAGTTGGTACCTTAAAATAAAACTAATAAATGACAATTTTAGGGCCAGACGAAAAAAAAAAAACATATTGTTAAATGATTCGCATACATTGATAACTCAGCAATGTAATTTACCCCCGGACTACCCATTATTGGGACTGGGGATAGGGAACCGTTGTATCTTCGTAACATTCCCAGGCTAGGAACCACCCTCCCCTAAATGCCCAAACAAAAATCCTAGGCACAACCCTGTCTAACAACACCCCCGAACAAAAATCCTGGGTGCGCCCATACGAATGAAATATTATTAAATACGCTTCTTAATTATTATAAGCATTTAAATATAGTTCGGTTTGTCGTAACAGAGCATATTTCAATATAAGGGCGTATATTGTGTGTACACACATATGCACTTACACATACCGACACAGGTCTGCTACGAGTAGCTTTAAGCTGATAAAAACTGTTTTCTTTTTTACAACCACTATAATTCCAAAGAATTTATTATCTGTTCGGAAAATCAACTATACAAATATTCTTATTGCTGTGTTTTTTTGTAAAAATTTTACCTATAATGGACGAGACGTCACGACTTTTATCAAATATTACTATATATTCGCCGACTGTACTGTAGTCCAAGAAACCAAAGGCCAATTTACTTTGAATTATCACTTTCTGATATTATAGTTTATTGTGGACCAAGTACAATTGCGCAATACATTCCTTTATACATAGTGCAATAGATTTCGTAAACTTCTTGGATTGCCCAAATGCTCTCCAAATCAATCGTTCTCGACCCTTCCTTTTTTTGACATAGTTGTTTCTCTTTTACTCCAATACCGGAAATTATATACACGGGCATATGACAAAAAGTTAAATAGGCAAGGGGACATAATATTATACAATATGTTGTAATATGCGAATTATAAATATTTCCAAATCCAAGGTTTCGTCTTCACTTGTGTTAGTATCTGCAGTAAACTAGGAAATCTGGTGTATCTTCGTGGGAGGGCGTGTTCTGCGAGTGCAGTATAACTTGAAACTTGGAACAAGACATATTCCAGGAAAGTCAGAATGAAGGATATATTCGGCGACAGCCGGTTGTCGATTGTAACTGAAAACTTGAGCTACTGACACGTGCCGTTCCCTCTTCCAACAAAGCAGTGACATCTCGATGGTTCACTGAAACAAAAAAAAAAAAAAAAGTATAGTTGCAGGTACCATACTTTTGTTAAAATAGGTACAACAAAACAATTTGGTTGTTGGTACTACTCTGGACAGTTCCTTCAACAATCTGTTTTGTGGAAGAAACAAAGAACCTTGACGCTTTTACAAACCAGATGGTAACTTCTACAGAGCAGATTGTTGAAGGAACTGTCCAGAGTAGTACCAACAGCTAAACTGTTTTGTTGTCCTTATTTTAACAAGAGTATGGTACCTACAACTATACTCTTTTTTTTCAGTGTTGTTGGCAAGGTGTGCACAAGTTACCGAGATCTGTACACTCGTGTGAACACGGCGCCGTATACCAATGAACGTGAAATATCTACTGGCTACTTATTGTGTTGCGATCAGTCAGTAATATGCGGCACCTACATACCAGCGTGTCAGTGGATGTAGCGTCAACTAGCGTACAACCATACATCGGATTAACGATTTAAAAAATTAATGATTAAAATTAATCTTTAAAAATTTGGATAACATCTGAACTTAATCGTTACTTTAGAAACTAGCCCATTTTAAACTTTTAGTCGTTAAAATTATTGGCTAGCTATTAAAATAACAAGCTAGTTTCTGCAAACTGACGACTGCACTGGAAAAATCAATTCGATAATTATTTCAACAAGTAGTTTTAATGTTTTGACTGGGATAAAATAAATCGATTAAGTACATCATATTCAGAATCTAAAGAAATAACAATTTTTTATGGTTTTAAGGGAGTAAAATAATTTCTTGGTAATGTGGTCATCTGTGTGTAACGTTTTATTTTTCTCCATACAAATATTTTGGGACATACTAACATTTAACTTTAATAAGGTAATTTTCTTTTAACTCAAGTTTATCAGTTAATTTTTTAAAAGTTAACTTTGAACTTTTTTTTGAAGACATTAACTTCAACTTTAATCAGTTAGATTTTCTGGTTAATTTCCCCAAGTCTGCGTTATATAGTTCTGTGCAAGTTGTGCCCTACCTGCCAACAACCATAGAGCCGCCACTGCAAGAAATTCGTGACGTAGTGTTGGCATGGCTCTGCGTGTGTAGACACCAGGACGTAGTCACCCGTTACAGTATTGTCAGTTCCTGTGTTAGCCTTGCCCCGATAAGGTTATCCTTATCTTACAACCCTGAGTAGGAAAAGTGCGAATCGAAATACTCTCTGGCTAGAAAGTGTCTGGCGCAAAATTGTTTCGTAAGTATGGAAGGGACACATGCACCGTTTTATTTATAAAATATATTTTTGTATTGTTTTGGTGATTAAAAGTGTCCGTAAACGAAACCACTGAGAAGCTATTACAGGAACTCCCGGCGCGAATCATAGACGCCTGCAATTCAATTCAAGAGTTCTTGGCGACGATCGCTTTTGCCGTCTCGCTCATGTGTCGAAGCAGAGGTCGATGGAACAATTCCAGCTCCTAGTTCGACACTAAAGATACCGATTAGAGTAACTGAGTGGTTCAGTGCCCAAGTGTATTTCAGTAGGTACCATTTCTTGACGGTTTTTTTAAGCAAAACAGGGCTACATAAAACCATATATAATTAATTAAATAAAGAAACGTCACTCGGAACACACCAAACATGTTGGGTAGAGCGTGACAATCCTTACTACGACATTGTCAGTTGAGCGCCGGCATACCAGGCCGCCTCCTTAAGAATATATAAATAAACGCTGAAAACATCAATTGATTTCTACGTTTTTTTTTTTTCGAAGTCAATATGGACAAAATTCTCAACGACAATCCTAGATAATGATATTTGTCAACTTTATGAGTAAAAATTTATCCAGAATTACTAATTCGTTACACGTGATCTCTTGCGCCGCAGTTAAATGCACGAGGTTCCGGCGTCAGAGATTGTGCCTCAGAAGTTCGTAACGCTGGAAACAATTTTGTTTAAAACGTTGGCTAAACCATTGTCTATGCTTGCTATTGTTTAATTTTCGCAGATTGGCTTCAAGAAACCTACAGTTATAGATTAATGATTTTAGCGTTGAATTTTGCACCACGTCCTTTTAAGTAATGGTGTGAAACGTTCCGTGAACGTTAATATTGCACCATTAGTAATTTTAAGACCAGTACTCATAATAAAATCTAGTAACGTACAATGTTATGTTAGTATTTCTGTTAATGAGTTTTGATATTTTTTTCCAGTTGCTACTCGGAGAATGTGTGATAATTAGGGATCTGAAAAATTCTCGTTTTCTTTTGGGCACAGTCTATAATTAGAGGTGCGTGAATTTCGTATATAAATCTGGCAGCGGTGTATATTTCTCAGTCCTACACACGCTCTGGCCAAAATACAGTATCCACTGGCTTTCAACCGTATAAGCGGGTGGCACGTGATAGCGCTGTGAATTATTTACTTATTTACTACCGGCTTGCTTCAGTCATATATTGTGTGCCGAGACAACCGACGTCCAATCACAGACGTTACAGTCAAGTAATATGGTATTGGCGTTCAACCTAATCTAGAATACTGTATATCTGCGAAATTCACGTACCTCTAACTAAAATATAAAAAAACTGTAAGTTCGTACCACTTTAATAATTGGATGTTGACGTATTTGACACCTCTTGGTAGGCGCTGAGCCAATAATAAAGCAGGAGGTAAATGCAGATCCAATCATTAGAGCCACGATTTTATGGCGAAAAGAGTTTTGCAACATTTGGTTTCAATGCGTCATGTGCACACCTGCAGCTCTGCTACATCGTCTGTGGTTGGATGATTTTACTCTCACTTGCCTTGGCAAATAATAGACGTACATACTCACAATAATCTTATTCTGATTGGTGCAGTCAAATGAGAAACGTGTCTGAACAAAGTCACGCTGCCAATAACCTTGAAACAGAACTGCCGATGTGCACGTGAGTCACTGAAACAAAGTGGGGCAAAAATCTTTTCGCGACAAAATCGTGGCCCTACCAATCATGTGGTACCACTGCGCCAACGAGCAGCCAATGAACAGTTGGTGTCTAGTTGAATTCACAGATATTCTTGGAGGATAGCTAGAGCCAGTAATTTTTGGTGGAAAGAATTCTGCAAAAACGTGCTTCAATGCCTTACGTGCACATCTACAACTCTGGTTCGTGGTTATTGGCAGAATATAATAGGGCAGATACTTGGCTCATTTGACTACACCAACCAGAACAATGTTACCGCGACACCACACGTCCATGATATGTAGGTAGGACCCCGAGACACCGAAAGTTAAAAATTTTCAATCACTGACCATGAGGCAGTGAAACAGGTGTTCACATAAGGCATTGAAACAAATTGTTGCACAATTCTTTTCACCAAAAATCACTGGCTCTAATGATAGCCTACAGGTCAGTGAATTACTCCGGTCTCTTGTGATAATTATTACAACATGCTTGACTTAGATGTCAACTGAACAAAGATGAGGGGCACTATGCCGGCGTGCTAGACAAACCTAGCATCGTTCATTGTTCTGGTTGCATAGTGCCAGGCGTTGTTATCAAACGACTATAAAATGTATTTTAGCGGCAACCATTGTGCTTGGAGTGTCACTCAAAGACAACCTTTAGTTTCCTGTCAAACTCTTCTTTCTATACTTATAAAAAAATTTTGACTAAGAAGCACGGTTACCACTTTTTGAACAATTACTACGATAATTTTACTGATTTTATTAATGATATCGGAATGATTTTCCAAAATGCAAACGAACACTTTCAACAGGTTAATTCACACAAACGATATACAACAATTGGCCTTTAATATCACGTAGTTTATTACTTATGTACAGAAAAGAATTCCCAAACCTCTTACTTTAAGAGTGCATACCTTTCTTAGGCCATAAGTCGTGCGTATGTTTTCGTCATATATTGTCGTCAGGTATGACCCCCCAAAAGATGTCGGTTTAGTTAAGAATCAATTTGTATAATTTCTTATTTGTATGATCTAAGCTAGACTCAATAACTTACGAAATAAAAATACGTCGCTTAGCCGCATTGGCATAACAAGTATGCTATATTTTGTGTTCGGAGGGAAATTTAGGAAATTTTTTTTTTTTAACTTTAGAGAAATTTTGTTTGATGTCAAGTGTGGAACGGGAATTTTTCTGGAATAAAAGGTAAGAACAGGTTGCGCAGTCGAACATTGCCAAGCGCAACCGAGCACTACCGAGAACGCCCGAATCGACCGGACGTCGACATTTTACTTTACTAATATGGCCCAAAGGAACATGTTCATAGATTATGGCTATGGATATGTAAAATTCGCATTTTCTTGTGGACACAAGCTATCATTCAAACAACTGTATGTTCGTACCAATTTTTATAACTGGACGTTGACGTATTTGACACATCTTGGTAGGTGATGAACAAATAATAGAGCAGGAGGTAAATTCAGTCCCAACCATGTGGTACCACTGTGTTAGCGAGCAGTCAACGAAAGCTGCTGTCTAGTTGAGTATACAGATATTCTAGGAGGATAGCCTAGCCTACATACAGATCTGTATAGATTATGGCGTATCGCGAATTATGTACCAACATATCATTGAAAATGCTGCAGTTTCTTGCAACATGTATGTTTGGGTCATGCACTTCTGACACAATGTAGTTGTCTGCAGACCAATAACAAGCATCAAATATTACAGCTCAGTCAAATAGGGTGTCAGCTACAAGCGAAACCTAGTAATCTTCTGGTAAGCTGAACGTACGTTGAAACCCAACAAATAGTCAAGTTTTGCTGCGATAACTAATTATCTCTAAACATGGATTACTCTTAATTGGGATTGGTGCATGGAAAAACGAAAAATTGCAAAACTGCACGTTGTGTCTTTTAGAGTGGCCACTTTATAAAGTTACGTGCCCTGACAACAGAACTGGTAGTTGCCACGGCATTTATGCGGACTTTGCGAGGTCTTCAGAAGTTGACGTACGCTTTCAGGAGGCCCTCTCGTGAGCACGTCTTTTATGTCATATCATTATGAATGGGGATGATAGTAAAAATCAAAGGTTTACCTAATGACCTGAAGTACTTATATTACTGACTTATGGGCGCGGTTCACCTAATTTTTCAACGTCTTTATTTATTTCTAAATGTGTGTCATATTTTTTATTATTATAGACATACACTGTGATTAAATCTTTTTCTTAAGACAATATTGTATCTGTCATATTTTATGCGTAATGAGTCGTAAACGGCAAAATGTGCTCTTTACGGTTTAAACCAACTGACATAACAAACCGAAAATTTCACAGTGTATAACAATGTTGTAGGCTATGATTTTACATACATGAAAACAAAAATTAAAATATTTTGTATTGATTAAATTATGCTGATTTTTGAAACGAAAATTTCAAAATTTCAAAAATTTAATATATATATATATATATATATATATATATATATATATATATATATATATATATATATATATATATTTTTTTTTT
>PNEQ01102496.1:0-13551 GCA_003012365.1 Medauroidea extradentata | reverse complement strand
ATGTGTGTAGAGCTAGGCCTATGTACTATACAGGAGATTGGTCACTCTACCGTGTATCCTTCAATTATTGGTCATCAGAAGCAATATCTGCGGCAGGCAAAGACAACGTCGGCCAATGGGAGACGTCAATAGAATGTACAGCAGCTTGCAGCACAGTATGCTGCCAAGAAAATAACGCGAATTTTGCGCGTATGCATAAATTAACTATCGTTCATTTTAATCGACTTATGACAGCGGTAGTGTGCAGGAGAGGGAAGTGGACGGACATTATACCAGTGCACAGTTACACAGAGGTGATTGCTCATGATTAAAGAGCCTGTAATTTTGTTGGTTCAACTTACAGCCGGCTGGACTCCACAGTACTGTATACACTCTGTCCTCAGCTACTTGTACGTTCGCCGCTGCTCCAGTGAGTGGCCCAGTGGCGGATTTAGAAACGAATTTGGGAGATGGGCCCTTTAGGAGACTTTATGCATTGTAAAAAATACCAACCATCTCAAAAGTGTGGTTGTTTACAGTTACAGAACATTATAAATGACATACATACAAGTAGGACACATAAAAATGCGTTCGGATCATCAAAGAACAAAACTCCAGTTTCCTTGAGGCGACTGGACATCCTTTGGCTACATAATGTTGAACACGATTTTTTTTTTTGGGGGGGGGGGAGGCATTCAGCCCGGTAGCCCTTCCCGCTTAAATCCTCCACTGGAGTGGCCAGTTGTACATGTGATAAGGTAGCGCGAGAGTCTGTGAGGGTATTCATGCAGATCTGCCATTGGTTCACAGTCCTCAAGGAATGAATTATTGTATCAGTGACCCAATTGTGAAAGTAAATAACGTGTACTGAAATCTAACGACTTCTCAAATGATTTCGCGAAATTTCCGGATCTGTAATCATCAGGGACATGACAATTTCGGGTTTTCTTTTGGACTCACGTGATATTTCAAACAACTGTAAGTTCGTGTCACTTTCACAACTGGCCCAAGACTTATTTGAACACCTCATATAAGGCGCTGAGCCAATAATAAAGGAGCAATTAAACGCTGTTCCAATCACGTATAGTATCAGTGTGGCAGAGAGCAGTGAACCCGCGAATTTTTCCGGCCTCTACTAATCATTCTTTATTATTGACTGAGTGTCAAATAAGTCAAAGACAAATAGCAAAACTGACTCGAATTCACAGTTGTTTGAATTCTGGCTTGTGCTCAAAACAAAATATGGATTTTCCGCTCCTTATAAACTCATCACTTGAGGAAAATGTTTGCTCATAAAGATGGCAGAACACATTTAGTTTTATGTATTGCATTCCAGGAACTTGTCTACTTCAAATTAATATATTCAGCGTTGTGCCTGAACCTCGCCTTGTGAGTAAGTTCGTACAAAGAAGAACTGAGTTAATATTTTTATACTGTGAGAGCAAGCTGTATCTTCCCGTTCCCACGCGAGATGGCACCTTCGCTGCCTGTGCTAGTGGGCGTGTATGCTCAGACACGCGAACACACCAAACTAGCGAGACGCGACCTCAACGCCACGTCGCATGACTGAGCGTGACCTTGAACTGCGTACACACCACACTAATTTTATTTATTTTTAACTCATACGAGTATTCCCAAATATCAAATTTGGCATTTCCCCCCCCCCCTTAAGTAGTAATTAATGTATGTTGATGGTGGGTTTATTGCCACAGTGATAGTAGGTTAGCGATCTGTGCTCGAGGAAATGTCTTCACATTTGTAAACAAGTTGCGAGCGGCATTACACACGCAGCCGTACAAGGTCGCTGAGGGCTGAAAAACGCGTCAAAGGAAAAAAAAGCTGATCCCTTTTTTTTTTTTTTTTCAAATATTTTTTCAAATACTACATATTCCTTAATTGTATCTTCTTACGAAAAGTTCAATAGCAGAAGCCGAGAACGTAATATTTTTTCACAGCTTTGTTTCAATACCTTGCATGCACATCGTACAAGGTTACTGGGACACCACGCGTCTGTGATTAGCGCGCAGAACCCCAATACGTCGAACAATAAATAATAAACATCCAGTCACTGACCACGAAGCAGAGCTGCAGGTGTGCACGTGAGGCATTAAAACAAAATGGCGCAAAAAACTTCTAAGACAGCTCTTTACTCTACAAACTACTCAGCAGCTTCCAACTGAAGGTAACATGCAATTACTTATCCATGATTTCGCTAGGGATCTGGAGTAGGCAGCACCCTTAAGAGGGCGTGGTACATAATTCAACGCTATAAGCGTTAATCTAGAAAAGTAGGTTTCTTGAAGCCAATTTACGACAGTTAAACAAAAGTAATCCTAGGCAACATTTTAAACAAATTTGTTTCCAGTGTTGCGATCTTCTGAGGCACAATCTCTGACGCCGGAACCTCGTGCATTTAACTGCGGCGCAAGAGATCACGCGTAACGAATTAGTAATTTCGGACAAATATTTACTCATTAAGTTGGCAATACCGTTATCTAGGATTGTCATGGAGTATTTTATCCATACAGGCTTCGAAAAAAAGCGTAGAAATCAATTGATGTTTTCAGCGTTTATTTGTCTACCACGCACTCGTAAGAGTTATTTGAACCACAGCTTTATTTTCGTCTGAGGCATAGAAACGGGGACGAAGATAAGTCGAATATAACACGTCCGCCAAACACATTATCGCTAGAGACACTGGAAATCGCGGGAAAAGTTGACTATTTGCTAGGCTCCAACATTATATATAGTAACACTGAATGTTTTATATTAATATTTAAAGGATTATTTCTCTCTTCAACAAACCCAGTTATAACTGTACAACTTGAACACACAGCACGTGTTATTTGTAGAAACGTGCAAAATTCGCGTTATTTTCTGACAGTTGACTAGACTCCAATTGACTATAGGCTCGTTCGACGTCTACCGCTGGCCGATATTGTCGTGACTTGCCGCGGAGAATGCTTACACGGTAGAGAGGCCAATCTCTGCAAAGACGTAACACACGTAAATGACAACACATAAAAGTTCGTGGCCAATTGAATCCCATATTACGCTCTGTTATGTATAGGATAGTGAAGCTTAGTCTGCTACCAAATGATAACGCGAATTTTGCATGTCTCTAGTTATTTGCCTCAAAACTGTTCACACGTGTCACGGTTAATACACTACAGTTTATTGGAGACTATGTTTAACATTTTCACGATTTTCCAGTGTGTCTACTCATTGCTTATAGGTGCGGAGTTCTAAAATAGTGTGCAGTATTTACGTAGAAAGTGTCTTTCAATGGGAGGGGCCGCGGTGGCCGAATGGTCAGACCATTCGCCTCCCGCCAAGAGGATCCGGGCTCGATTCCCGGCGGGGTTGACTGACACCCATATTTTCGCTTGTGGAAATCGTGCCGGACGATGCCGTTCATCGGCGGGTTTTCTCGGGGATCTCCCGTTTCCCCCGCCCTTTCATTTCGGTGCTGCTCCAAACTCACCTCATGTCACCAGCTCGCTAAAGACCTCGATGTCAAGCGCTGACCAAAATCTCTCACTCACTCTTTCAATGGGACTTCAAGAGATTGCAGGCACTGTTATTTTATTTGTGGAAAGCATATATTAAAGTTCAAACCGTTGGCTTACTTCTAAAACCTCGTAAGTGAATTTCAGCAAATTTTATAGGATAGCAAAAAAAAAAAAAAAAAAAAAAAAAAAAAAAAAAAAAAAAAAAAAAAAAAAAAAAAAAAAAAAAAAAAAAAAAAAAAAAAAAAAAAAAAAAAAAAAAAAAAAAAAAAAAAAAAAAAAAAAAAAAAAAAAAAAAAAAAAAAAAAAAAAAAAAAAAAAAAAAAAAAAAAAAAAAAAAAACTTTGTAGTCATGCTATACCATAGGTCTGACGTTATTTAATTTATTTGAGCATAGAAGAAAACTAACTCATAGTGATTTAGCAGATTTTAACACTAGAAGTGCCATTAAAATTTGCACCAAACTCACCTGGAATACGAAACTGGGTAAATCTGGACTTACGAGGTTCTAGATGTAAGCCAACGAAATGAAGGTTTCTGTCACTATGTTTTACGATCAAGGTTGATGTTTTCTCAGCTTAAGCAAAATGGAAAATACATTTTTCTTCGCTTTTGAGAGGGTTGGTAATCATGTTTTTAATTAACGAACAGCATTAAAAAAATAGTGACGCAGTTTGCATTGTGTGATCCTTTTATAGATAATCACACTTAAACACTTCTAATAATACGAAAAAAAAAAACACTTTTTTTTACACGCTGCAGCAAAGTTGACGCGACAGGTCCGACTAACTCTTAAGGCTCGGGTTCAGTCGCCATATTTAATCTTATTATATTTTTCGCTTTTTTTGGCATTCTAAGAAGAAAAATGTTAAATATGCTATTATACCTCAAATTCTGTTTACATTTCGCTTCAAAACTGACATTGAGATATAGCTGTTAACGTATAATTATGCCGCAATTTGTGTGGCAATTTTTTTTATTCATAATTAGCCCGACTGATTGCGACGTAGCCTTACATTACTAGATATATTCCCATGCTATTATTGTAGCTCAAGGTAAATAGAATTTGCGATATAGTCACCGATTTAATATTTTTATTCTCAGAATTCCAAAATAGCGAAAAATAATAAATTTCTATACGGGGACAGAAACCGAACCTTAAGAACTGTCTGAGATTAGTTTCGTGGGCTTAACGTCTCGTACGCAGCAAGGTCATTAGATTCGGCGACACGTTCACATAATCTGAACTAATGGCAGAATCTGAAACAACCCGAGCTTTAGCTTGGGGCGATTTAGGTAGACTACGAAAAGCGAAATTGGGATTGCCGGAGCTGGGAATCGAACATGTGTCCACTGTGTTACAGTTTAGTCCCTTCGTGGGGTAAGAAGCGTTCTGAAGTTATGTGAGGTGAAGAATAGCGAGAGGCACGAGTATTTCACGTATATTTCCTAGGACGGGTTGAAAGTTAAGAGTGCGTGGTATATAATTAAGCAGTAAAAGCATCTGTTCAGAATTGCAGTTTTCTCTAAGCTAATTTGAAAAAATAAAAAAAGAGTAATCCTAGACAATAGTTTTAACCACCTTTCTGAGCAATTTTTTTTCAATTAAGGCTCGGTTTCAGACGCCATATTGAATTTTATTATTTTTGCTATTTTGAAATTCTGAGAATAAAAATGTAAAATCGATGATTATGCTGCAAATTCTATTTACTTTATGCTACAGTACAAACATGGCAGTATAACTAGTAACGTATAGTTAGGTCTCAATCAGTCGGGCAAATTATGAATATAAAAATAATTGCCACACACGTTGAGGCGTAATTATATGTTACCAGCTAAATCACAATGTCTGTACTGTAGTGAAATGTGAATAGAACTTGTGGTATAGTCGCATATGTAACATTAATCTTATTAGAATTTCAAGGGAGCGAAAAATAATAGTGTGGATCTCAGTTGAAGAATTTAGCACCTAATTATCTACCACGCCCTCTTACGAACGTATATGCTTCGTTGTTACTCGTTTTACGGTTAATTCTACTACAGATTAGAAAGAAAATGTGTTTTATTATGAGAGAGATTGGCACAGGAAAAACATTATGCCGCTAGTTTCGCTGCTATCGCAAAGGGACTTAAAAAAATACCAAACCGTAGTAAAATTAAATTTAAATAGGCTTGGAAATTACAGAAGGCATTTAACTTATTTTTAAACTGAAAATAAACCAATTTAGCATTTTTAACTATCAACTTTATGTAACTTGAAATGCAGAAAAGCTCCGCGATTGGTAAATTTACCTTCCCCCCCCCCTCTTTTCCGGCACCAAAACTTAAGCGGCAGAAATTTTCCCTGAGCCCAACTTTCAACACTGATATTTCTAACCTGTAGTAGAATTAACCTTACTTCTGTGAATAAGTGACAGTTAATGACTTTGAACGTTTCATGCAATGGGACAGAATAGGGTTCTGTATTATTGACACACGCCATTGCAATAATTATATCGTCACAGTTATCTTAGCACGAGGTTAAGAGAAAAATGAACAAAACGAAAAAAAAAAAGGAGAGAAAACAAGCCTAGTTTGGCTATAGTCAACACATCCGTAAACCAAAACAACAGAACAGGAAATGTCCCGTAAGGAATAAGTAAACAAAAATAAAAATATAAATATCCATTAAATTAAGTCAAAAACTAACCAAAAAATCTTTAAAATTCAGGAAACCACAATTAAGACAGCACAGACAACACTGAGGCGAAGACAATTGTTGTTTTGACACTCATTTAACGACTGCAAGCCAGTAAGAAATAAGGAAACAATTCGTGGGTCTATCACGTGCTACCCTCTCGTGCGGTTAAAAACTGGTTTTTCAATAGAGATTCGTAAATTTCACGGGTTCAACGCCTTGCCGGCAAGACTCCGCAGACCTGCGTACACGGTGTCCTCAGCTACTGTACGTTTGCTGTTGCTCCAGCGAGTATTTAGATGCAGTCCTCAAGAAGTAGACTCAGAAACAGTGACACACTCGTGTATGTAATTAACATGTACGTGAGTTTGATATTTAACGTCTTCTCATATAAATTTGCGAAATTTCTGGGTGTCTAATAATTAGGGACCTTAAAAACCACACTTTCTTCCAGGAACAAGCTAGATTTCAAATTACTGTAATTTTCTGTCAGTTCCGTAACTGGCCTTGGATCTGACACAACCCGGAATTTGCTAAGCCAATTATAAAAATTGAAACAAGTTCAGGCCCTCATAACTGTGAGGTGAGCAGTTGTTGTCTGCTTCAGATCACAAATATAGTCTTGAAGGACAGTCTTTACGTCAATGCAACCACGCATTTTTCCAGTCTCTACTAATAATTAGGGTGTTTATGGTGAAAATATTTCTGCAACAGTTTGCTTCAGTGCCTCGTGTACACATCGACGGCTCTGCTCCATGGCCAGTGATTGGCTGAATTTAACTCTCACCTGTGTTAACGATTTACTGCAAATCACGGACGTGTGTTTTTCGCAGTAACCTTATTCTAACTGGTAGCGTCAAATGAGAGATGTGTGTTTACATAAAGACACTCTGCCAATAACAAAGAAGCAGAACTACAGAGGTGGAACTAAGACATTGAAACAAGTTGGTGCAGAAATCTTTTAGTGAAAATTAAGGGTACCGACTAATAGTTAGGATCCCCTGTATTTCACGAAAATAATTTTGCCTCGCTTTGTTTTGGTGCCTTACGTACACGCCTGCAATTTTGCTTCACGGTTATTGGCTGCGTGTCTTTGTAAAGAGGCACATCTCATTTGACTGAACCAATTACAATAACGTTATTGCAACACTACATATCTGTGATTTGCCGGTAGAATCCCAAGGCTAGTGAGAGTTAATACATCCAATCACTGGCCACGAAGAAGAACTGCAGATGTGTACGTAAGACATTGAAAAAAACTGGGGCGAAATTCTTTTCGCGATAAACAGGTGTTCCTACTAATAATCGACTGTGGTCAGCGAGTGTATAGGACTAGACAGCTGCCAGAAGACTCCAAGAAATAATTGTGCGTCTAAGAATACCCTAGGATAACTTACTTTTCAGGTGCGAGGACTCGCTACGAACTTCTAGGGTCCGGGTCGTCTTGTGCAGTGGGTCAGCGGTCGGTCGCAAGGAGGAGGCAGTCGTGTAGGGTCAGGCACGTCTTAGAAGGAGGGGTCGACGCACTCGCGGCAACAGGTCGACGACGGCTATGAAGCTACTGCTGGTGTAGGAGCCCGAGGTACCTCGACGACGTCCACCCCCGGCCGTCGCTGCGGCCAGACTGGTCCCGTCGGGCCACGGCCTTCCACAAGGCGCACACCGCGCGCGTGCGGGCGTCCGCCGCCGGCCCGGAGATAAAAAACCGCGAGCGTCCCAGCTCTTTGACCATGTTCTACAATCTCTCTCTCCTGCTTCCTCTCTTTCTCCTCCTCTACCGCCTCTCTCATTTATCTCGTTATCCCGGCGGCTTCATATTACGGCCATGCCACAGACTAAATAGTAATACAGACGTGAAATGACGCGGCGGCTCGTTTGATAATTGAGAACTCCGCCGCTTATTGGCTGCCCGAATCTGTTGATACCTGCCTCGTGTATGTTTGGCTCCTGCATTTTACGGCAGGTTTCCTATTGGCCTGGCTGCCGGCTAGCAGGGCAGCCGCCTTACGCTCATTGGCGGTAGGTATTTCCGCCATGTTGCTGGCCAGGAACGCCATTTTGCTGGCGTGTGTGACTGAGTTCGCCGAACTACCAGCTATTTCACTTCTGTATTCCTAAATATTCTGTGGCCATGCTCTCTTGTTATGGACCTGAAAAATTCGTGATTTCTTTTAGACTCACTCTAGATTTCTATCAACTTTGAATTGCCACTATGGGAAAACTGGCTCAGCTATTTTTTTTGTAACAGGATAATGTACTCCCAAGTAAAATCTACAAAACTAATACTGTTTCGTACAAATACAAAACTAACGATTTTTTTTCCTTCTAGAACGCTCTTAAGGGCACAATCTACAGCAATTTTCAGAGTCATATTTTATTTTTTATATTTCTACCAGATATTTTTTCTTATTTTAGACGTTAATTGCGAATAAATTTTGCTCTTATGAAATTGTTTATCTCTCGTAGTTTTTGCGTAATGAACCGTAAACCTCAAAATGTACATTTTTACGGTTTTACGTACGCCACTAAAACTAACTGACATACCAAACTGAAATAAAAATTAACAGTAAATAACGATGTTGTAGGATACAAGGTCTCCTGTATAAAAAGAAATGATATATGTTTTTGTATGTTTAGCAGTTTAGTTTAAAATTGTTTCACCATACTGGCTAATTTTTTTTCAAGACAGTGTCTCTAAATACCATGGTTTTTAGCTTCTATTAGAGACCCAGAAATTTCACTGGTTCAACTTACAGCCGGCTGGATTCCACAGTCCTGTATACACTATGTCTTCAGCTGTGCTGCTCCAGGGAGTGGCCAATTGTACATGTGACAAGGTAGCGCTAGATTCAGTGAGTGTTTTCATACAGGTCTGCTGTTGGTTTACAAACTTCACGGTAGCGTTCCAGTAAAAGTGATCCAATCGCGAAAGTAATGAACGTGTATAGAAGTTTGAAATCTAACGTATTCTCAAATGAATCCGCGAAATTTCCGGGCCTCTACTTAATATGTAACCAATGACATTTTTTAAAATTAATTTATTGGTCGAAACATGATAATTTCTTGTCTTTGAAAGAATTAGACGTCACGAAAAAATATAAAAAAACTTTTTAACTGAACTGCCAAACCGATTTGTTATATTTTCTCTCGTTTGAGCTTAAAAAAAATACAATTATCGAAAAAACAGTAGAAACAGATTAGCATGGCCTTAAGCCATGAATACTTAATAACGGAATTTTCCTGACTGATAATTATGTGTAAATACCAACCTAAGTTGAAAAACATAAGGTGAGGAACATGCGTTAGACTTATAAGTATAATTATCTAGTGACACTCGTTAAGACTTGATCTAATAATGACGTATTTTTAACTACATTATATCAGGTTCGTTGTATCGCTCTCTTTAGTTTCTATTTTTTATATTAATTCTTTACATCTAAACGAGAGCAAAATATCAAAAACCTGTAAGGCAATTTTGTTTAAAATCGACTTCTCTAGTTGGCTGAATTTTTCAAGGCAATAAATACTGTGGTTTTAGCTAAGTATGTAATAAACTATATTTTGCTTAATTGACTTTTTAGTCGAAACCGTATAATTTTTTGATTGAAAAAATTACCTATCGTAGCAAAAACCATTTTAAACAAAACTGCCACAGATTTGTGATATCTGTAGGGACCCCACTGTTTTTCACGAAAACAATTTTGCATCACTTTGTTTGAGTACCTGAGTACCTTTCATTCACATCTACAGGTATGCTTCATTGTCAGTGATAGGATATTTCAACTCTATTGAGCCTAGGGATTCTACCGGCAAATCACAGACGTGTGGTGTTGCAGGAACGTTATTGTAATTGGCTCAGTCAAATGATATACGACTCTTCACATAGACACGCTGCCAATAACCATGAAGCAAAATTGTATATGTGCACGTAAGACACTGAAACAAACGGGGGCAAAACAAAATTTCGCGAAAAACCGGGATCCTTAGATATCTGCACTCGTTTAAGTCTAAAAAAAATTATTATCGTAAAAATAGTATAAACAAGAGAGCAAAGTTTTAACCACCGGGAATCCCTGTCTGTGGTAAGTGAACGCAGTCAGGGATTATAAGTGAGCATATTTACAAAAAACTTAATATAGTAAAAAATAAGAATTGTGTATATGGTCAATTCTGTATATGCATCAACCAAATCGGATCGTAACATGGTTTTTAATCTAAAGTGAACACTTCACCATGGGAAAATATTGCTTGTTTTTACATATCGGAGCTGACCTCCGTAGCGTGGTTCGTAGCATGTCGGCCCATAGTGCGAGAAGTACTGGGTTCGAATCCCAGCACGGGCATGGATGTTTGTGTCGGCCTATAGATAGTTTGTAAGTCGTTCTTTCTTAGGTCTCTTTTTTTTTTCATCGGGGCCGCGGTGGCCGAATGGTCAGACCATTCGCCTCACACAATGGCGATACGGGTTCGATTTCCGGCGGGATCAGCGGTTTTCTCTGGTATCACCCACTTCCCCCACCCTCACATTCCGACGCTGTTCCATACTCACCTCATGTCACCCTTCACTAGCGTCAAAGACCTCGATGTTGAGATCTGACCAAAATCTCACTTATTCTCGCTTACTTTTTTCGATCAACCCTTAATATGTCCAAAAACCTTTTCATCCAAACATTTTATACGAAAGCTTTTTGTTCAAAAGTCACTGACAGCAGTGTTCAATTACAAACATTTTTATAGGGCCTATATAGAATCTGAAAAGGTGAATTTTTATTGTTTATCTGACTAGGTATCCGATAAACTGTTACTTTTGCGGTTTCTTTGAGCGTATACATAATTGAATCTGAATCGTGCTGTTATAATCTGTATAGGTACTGTACTGGCAAAAAAATTGTAAATTAATATTATATAATCCGTCTTTCATTTTAAACGTTGCAGGAATATGCGTACGCATGCTGTTTTTGCAGTGCCCTCTTATTTTTTTTTTTTTTATAAATTTCCTTGCAAAATGCAGCGTACCTTCAGAAG
Source organism: Medauroidea extradentata (assembly GCA_003012365.1). Lineage (NCBI taxonomy): Eukaryota > Metazoa > Arthropoda > Insecta > Phasmatodea > Phasmatidae > Medauroidea > Medauroidea extradentata. Next base: position 2,361 of record PNEQ01102496.1, on the reverse strand, counting down.
TGGATATCTTGACTGCAGGGGTAATATTGACCGACAGAAAATATTTATTTTGGGAGCATTTAATAAAGAAATGAATGCATTTAGTTAAGTACGTAAACCCTAACAGTTTGATCCATCCATATAAAGCATTTATTTGCCAAATGACAACAAAATTAAATATTTTGGTTCTGTCAATGCAGCCAAAGTATGCACATTTGACGGTATAACATTTCGTGGATCCATTCTTTCATTCATTTCTTCACAGTCGCCTACGCATCCACGCTGTATTTGCATTGCAATGTTATTTTAATTTGCGAAATTCAATACGAAAATGTTAGTAAACAGATCCAATCTTCCATTTTCACTGTACAGATAAATGCCCGTTGCAAACAATGGTGGTACACACTACAGTATTTGGTGAATTCAGAAATTCCTTTTATTACTGCACAGGAACTAGCGCAGGCTTGATGTATTTAGAGCACTCTGTGATTGTTATCCATAGAGGTGTTGCTTAAATTATTGGTTCATTTGAGTCTTCGTTGGCATTAAGGCCAATGTGATAAATCCTGATTTCACAGAAGAAACATAGTGTCGAAATATTTAAAGGTTTGATAACTGCAAAATTAGATGTGTGCGGTCAATCAAACCATAAATAGCCTATGTTAATTGTGTCTCGTTACAACTTTCCAATTAATTAAATATGTAAAGGAGGTACGCTATTTCTACAATTAACATTTGCCCTTCTGCCGGTCAATGAAACATCGTTTGTAAAACTTTTAAAATATTTCAAAGTAGTTGGTTTTTTATATTTATTTTGAAACGGATCAACATTATGAATTTCTATTGTGAATGAAGGCTTTCCAAAACTTCAATTTAAATTATTTTGTACTACGGAACTCTTAAATGTTTTATTAACGTGAAATATGCTTAAATTTTGTTTCGATAATTCAAAGATTGCCTTAATTTCCAATTAAATAAGTTATTTTAATTTCAAAACATTTCAGTATTATCAGTTTATAACACAATACGCCAGCATTTTGAACTAAAAAATCAAGGACATACGCAGGACTTTTCAATGAAACAGTTACATCACAAAACATTGGAATTATATCAATTTGAAATATTTCAACTTCTTGGGTTATGAAATAAAAAATTAACTTCTAATTAAATATTTAGATAGTTAATTTGAAATATTACGCCATGTTGAGCTACAAAATAAGAATAAACTATTCTGAGAATTTCTTTATAAATTATGCTTAATATATATGTACACATTGATATAGCCTACTATTATTCAAACAGTATGTTGCAGTTCATTGACTACATTCCTCTTTGTATTTGTTGTAGTACCATTCCTTGGCCATCAAGTTCTCCCGACCTTAACCCCTTAGATTATTGTTTATGGGACGGGTGAAGGGTGAAGCCTATAGGCGTAAAGTTAATACACAAGACGAACTGCTCGCTCGCAGAACGGATGCTTTTGCTGACATACAGGAACGTCATGATGATCTTCGACTGGCAACACGTCATATTCTTCAGCGAATTGACAAATGCAGTGGAGCTGACTGTGGAATATTTGAGATTTTGTTTTGAAATCATGTCACTGGCCCAAAGAACGATACGACATGAAAAGAAAGGTTGTGTAAATAAATCATGTTATTTCTGCTATGGAGAGGCATGTTAAATTAAATTTTTTGTAAGTAAAAATTTGTTTTATTTTTTAGTAAAATAAATTATAAAAAATACTAATCTCGTTAGTACGCAATTTTTTTCGTTCATCAAAATCTCCCTGACACTGAAACGAGAACATTAAAGCAAATAAAACAATAAGATTAATTTGACAAGTGATCAGTGTTTTTCATTCAAACGGGACTATCTCGACAAACGTCATATATTGACCCCATACAGTACTGTACATATGAACTTTTTGTTCGTATTATGAGCATCAAAAATTTTTTTGGGCATACGCCATTGCGAGCGAATGTTGTCGTAGTGTCGTAGTCAACAGACTACAGCTTACTGGCTTTTCTTCCCTTTTTTTTTTTTTTTTTTCAATTGTGGGTTTTCCTGCAATCGGAAACATTCGCCCGCAATGGCGTATGTCCAAAATAACGTTGATATTCATGAACTTTTTTTTGATCACAATGACCAGTACTATCACATCCTAGAATGTTGCCCTTCCTACCACTGGTCATCTGTGGTGATGTTAATGCTAAGTCAGAACTATGGCACTCCCTTACAACAGACAATGCAGGGGAAGAACTAAATGAGTACATTTTAGCTCAAGAACTTCATGTACAGAACCTGGAAGGACACCTACCAACATATGTGTCTCCAGCTCATGGAACAGAGTCAAATATTGATGTAACTATTACAAATAAT
>PNEQ01102495.1:0-10683 GCA_003012365.1 Medauroidea extradentata | reverse complement strand
TTTAAGGGCAAAAATATTGAAATAGTACTCCTATTTGCAGATAATACTAGCATATAGTGCCACATGCAGGATCATCACAAACTTGTACAATCTTTGAATAGTGCTTGTCAAAAACTAAGGCAATGGTTCCTTGTTAACAATCTTACCCGTAACCTTGAAAAAACTTGTGTGTTAAACACAGTTTAATTTCATCCAAAAATAAAATTTTGATGTACAGGTGAAATATGATGACACTGAACTGAAGGAAGCAAAAACCGTACAATTTCTAGGTTTGCATGTCGGCAGCTCCTTAGCAGGTAAATGCATAGGTATAGAAAGTATTATTCCTAAGCTATCTAAGTTCAGCATGTTTCGTTCTGTACAAGTTAGCAGTAACTATATCTAAATCTTAGTTTTAAAAATTTTATTTCACATATATTTAAAAATAATTTCTATTGGTATACTTTTTTGGGGATCTTCACAGTACAATAGACAAGTGCATCAACTTGAAAAGAAAGCTATTAGAATAATTGCTGATATTTGATACTGAGTGCCGTGTAAACAACTGTATAAAAAGCTAGAAATTCTAAATTTTATTTGACAATAATTACACATTTGTTGAATATATTCATAGCAAAAAGGTTAATATTCTGGAAACAAATAGTAACATACATACACAAAATACCAGAACTAAAAATGACGTTCATATGACAAGTAACAGTGTAAGTATCAGCAAGGTGTGAAGTATTCTGGAAACAAACTATTTAACACCTTCACTATTTCATTCAGTTTTTAAGTAAAACTGATATAAAATTATAAGATAAAATTAAAAAGTTCCTCACTGAAAATGTATTTTATAGATCTGATTACTTCCATAACTATAAACACAGTTAATAATGATTGTTGTGTATGGGTGCTAAAATGTGTAATTATAAATTATATGTATATTGCATTCATATTATGCATTATTTAAATGAAAACTTGGTAAATGAATTGTTTGTGTTAGTTAAACTGTTTTACAAAGATTTTATGTTATCACTGATAAAGTTACATTCCGTAAACTAATAATAAGACACGTGTGCATTATGATTGACAGTTATTTACAACTGTAACTCACTTGACATGTTCAATACAGTATCCCAGAGCAATGGGATCTACTGAACACGAAAACAAACAAATAAATGTGGTACCTTATTGAATTAATAATAATAATATAATTCACTCGCAAATGGGCTTCCGCCCAGTGGCAAGTCACCTGCTCCCTCTTAGTTCCCCAGCATTTCCAATGCTATTCTGAACCCACCAACACTCCCCTTCGTCACTACGTCCTCACCCAAAACATTCCAATCCCTCACAGTCCTCACAAGCATAGACTGTCTCCCCCTCTCGGTCCGCCTCCACACCCTCTGAAGCTTCAAGCCGTTGTCTCTCCTCCCTCTATACAGTCCCCTGGTCAACCTCTCACCCAGCCTGCTCCAACCTCCCTCCCCCCCCCATCATTCAACATCCTATACATCCTGACCAGTCTCTCTACCTTCCTCCTGTCCTTCAGGGGGCACCACCCCATATCCTTCATCATTAAGGATGGTTTGTAATTCTTTTCATCCTCTCCTACCTGCCCCTGCCTTCTCCACCTATTCATCACCCATCTTGCCGCCCTACGTTGAACCTTCTCCAGCTCGCCCACCTCCACTCCCACATATGGGTCCCATACTGCAGCTGCGTAATCCAGCATAGGCCTAATCATAGACTTATGTGCCTTCTCCTTTACCTCCCTACTCGCACCCTTCAAAACCCTTCCCATCATCCCCAAGGCCTTCCTCCCCTTAGAAACCACTCGCCGCACCTGTTTTGTCCACCCAAGGTCTCCCTGCAACATCACCCCTAAATATTTATACTCCTGGGCATCCCCTATATCCTGAGCACCCCATTTGTAAACTTTCTCCTCCCTATTATTTTTCTTTGTGAAACGCACCACTTTTGTTTTTCCCACATTTATCTTCATTTTATTTATTACTGTCCATTCCCTTATTTGGTCAATATCCTCCTGCAGACTACTCTCACTTCCTACCTCACCATACAAAACCAAGTCATCCGCAAACATTCTTAGTGCGCTGCCCACATTTACCACCACATCCACCTGCTATCCCATACCAACTGCCTGTAGCACATCCTCTATAAACGCAGCCAGTTGGGTCTCGCATGAATAACCCTTCCTCAATCCATGTTGATAATCCTGCAACCAGTTTCTCTTGCTCATAACCTGCACTATATACACATTAAGCAGGGCATATACAAGGGAAGACTGCAGCCACTCCAGAATTATAGAATTGATACATTTTCAAAAATATTTGATATTACAAAAAGTCACAGAAATAATAGAGGGCAATATCTTGGTTCCTAATATTGTTTCTCATACAGCCATGGCTACATGAGCTTAGTGTATGCACCAAATCCTTACCAGATAATATCCTGAATTGGCAACTTCAAAAAACTAGATAATTATACACCTACTTATAACATACTATCTGGCTGATTATGAAGACTAAAATTTATGATACTTTTAATATTTCAAAAATCAACATAGACCAGGTAGGACATAATTACCTAAGGTAGAAATCAGAGAAGTTGAATCAAATCAAACAACAAACGGGAGCAGAGCTAGTAGGATTGGGCTCCCCAACATCAGCTTCATATATGGGGTACCCAGAGCTTCAATGTGTGTGATGTAGATATAGCATCAGAATCCCAGACGAAACCAAGGTTTACATTGAGATGAGGCACAGCCACATCAAAACATGGAGCGTCTGGCAGATCAGCAACGAGAGGGCCACCTTCCATGGACATCCTTTACTGGGATTCTGCAGACAATTCATATTTTTTTCTTCTCTCTTTCATATTTTCCCAACAGTTGGGAAGATGTGCACCGTTAAATAAAATTGTTTTAATTTCAGAAATACAATAGCCTATAACTACAATTAACCAAACACATATCTTGAACAAGAGGTGTGCAAAAATATCTTAACACACACAAGACTGTAGCAGCTGAATGCCACTCAGCTCCTGTATATTGTAGGTATGTTGCTCGATAAAAAAACAGCTAGCATAAACACATCCAACAAACCAACCTAGCCTAACATAGTCCAAACAAACCTAAAGTAACTGAATATCACTACTCATGTACAGGCCAAATTACTGGTTTTAGAGGTATAGTTCGTTGATGAAAAATGTTTCTATACATGTTAGATATAGGATAAATATCAAGAGTAGCTACTCATCGCGTAGGGACTAAACTATTGGTTTTACAGGTAAAGTTTATTAATAGAAAATGTTTCTACAATTATATGAGGTAACTTCGACAATCTCAACTGTTAGTTTGGAGAGTTAGTTACACGCAGGGGCTAGACACACCGAATTATAAATTTTTAACACTGGCAGAATTTGAAATTACAAAATGTGTGTATGACTGCTTACTCCTGAGCATCATAAGAGAATTTTACATTAGTAATTGATGTAAATCAAATAAAGTAGGCCCTACTTACTTTCCTATTCTATCAGGCACTTCAAGGCTAGGCTACATTGGCACAAATGTTGAATGTGTATGAATATATAGCAGCCACTACATACAAGAACAGTACATGTACACGAAAATAATACCAATTAGTTCACAAGACATTAACATATTTTTAACTTTTGTGTTCATCGTGTACTGTGTTGTGTGTGCGGCAAGGAGAGAGGATATATTTTAAATACCTATTAAGGTACAATAGATCAAACTATTTCCAGCCTAATATACAATTTTATACACTAACACAATAGCAAAAACACGCACTTCAATTTTACGGGACTATTATTGAAATGTTATTGCGCTTAAAAGCACAATAAAAATGCACTGAAATAGAATGCAGTGTTTGCTTACCTTGTGAATGAAGCGATGCTAACTCATCGGCAATTTTCTCCCAGGATCTTTTCTTTGTATAAATGATGTGACGTCACTCCTCTATTGTCTATAACAGCATTTCACTACATTATTTTACACAACAAATCCTTTCGTTCTGCAAACAAATGCTTACGAGCATCGTTCTAGGGATGGGGAATATTTCTCGGAACGGTTATTATGAACGGTTACGGAGAAAGGAACTGGAACTGGTGTTCCGAAATATCTGAATGAACGGTTCCGTCGGAACGTTATATTGTTCTAGTATTTTCGTACAAATAACTGCAAAATTTGTTCATATTCACTGTAGTTAACTTGCAATTACTTACTAATTCATAACTTAAGGATTTAATTTTTAAATGCTACAATTATTGTTTATGTATAGCCTACTGTGTTTCGGCGACAAGTTTTTTTACATTGCCGTGAAGGCTCGGAACTGATTTCAAATGAACTGAACTCGTTCTTCGGAACTGAAGATGGTCGGATCGGAACTGTCCATTCTCATGAACGGTTCCGGCTTCGGAACTGCTCCCAAATGAACCGGAACTCTATCGTCGGAACTGAAGATGGTTGGATCGGAATTGTCCATCTCATGAACGGTTCCGGCTTCGGAATTAGTTCCAGCAAATGTACGGAACTTTTATGAACTGTTTTGAATCAAATAACAAATAACTTTAAAAATAATTTATTACAATAATACACGAAAACTGTTGTTTATCGGAAGTTTAGTGACTGAAAGTACTATCTACGTAAAAAGTAAGGATAAAATAGTTATAGCTTAGGCCGTAGCGGAAAATATAGCTGTGTTAAGTGAAACTGATTTAGAGTCCCGGAACTGTATTCTACGAACCACACTTCCGACAAGTTTCCAACTCCGCAGGGATAACTGCTCTTGATTTTGGCCTGTATTATGTGTTCTGTTGATTTAAATTTTAGACATTTGTGTATTAAAAGCTAAAGACCTTCATGCAGTATATAAAAAAACTGGAAATATTATATTGAATTATCAATACAGTACATAGTTTTTACTTAGCTGTCTATTGAAACTACTCAAGGGCAAATTGTATTTTCAAACCTTGTACAGTATTTAATATATTTTTTTCCTTGATACCAGTTGCAATAAAATTAAAAATATATGTAAATAGCATTTCATAGCTTGTATATCTAACTGAATTTCGTTATAATCTCGTGTTTATTCTAGTATTACAGAAATTAACAAATTCGTGGAATGCACGTCAAGACACAATTACATAACCGGAACGGTTCCGAAAAGAACGGTTATATTGAACGGTTCATTTCCCGGAAATGGAACGTTCCGGAACGGTTCCGAGAAATCGGAACGCCTACCATCTCTACATCGTTCGTTTTTATAAACGTCTTGAATATTTACATACATGATGCCAACTACACCGAGACAAACAGGCTGTTTAGAAGGCGGTAATCTGTAAAGAAATTTTTGTCCCCTCACATTGATTGGCAACATCTACACTCACATTCCACTCACGACTGTGCAATGCACGTGAGTGCACTCCAGTTTTTCCCTCAGAATTGCCTCAAGGGTAAGTGGAGTGTGAGTGGAGTGTGAGTATTTTTTCGGCTGACTCTGCAATCGGCCCTTAAGCTTAAGTGTCCCTTAATTCCGATACTTACGAAAATGGTGTTTCACCATTAAAATGTGTGTTTTTTAGGTGACACTTAAGGGCCGTAATTATAAACGTCCTCCGAAGGCTTGCTGGCAAGCCCCTGGCCTTTATTCGCGCAGCAGTTCGCTGGCGATCTTCCAACCTTCCTACACCCAAAGTTGTCTGGCGATGGATTGCCAGGAGTTCGCCGGCTGAATGGGAGTTGGATGGTTCTCCTTCATAAAATTTGGCAACACAGCCTCATTTTTAGCAGCGAACATATACTCAAGTGCTCAAAGACCACTGTTATGAACACACCTAACTTTAAAAACAAAATCGTTTCGATTTTGTTTTCCTTGTCTGTAAACAATTTTTTTCTCTTTGTAGTGGGGCACACATGAGATATTCGAAGTGACTGAAAGAAGCTGCGGAAAAGTTTGACTATGGAAGATTAAAAAATTCGACAGTGCGATACACTCCTAAAGAAAAAACAATTTTTTTGACCTGATAAAAAATACAAAAGCATAAATACAAATAAGAAAACTGACTCCGTGTCCAATTACAACAAAAGGAAATGTGGAAGAAAATCACTGCAGAATGTAATGCTTGCGATGTATCGCGCAGAGATGAACTGCAGTTGAAAAGGGATCTTCCATGCCCCTAATATATATTTTGGGTAGTCGCGCATGTCGTTGGTCGTCTATTTATTCATAATAGTTGACAACTTCATCCATGTGCCACATGAATTCGTTAAAATTCCTCGCCATTTTTCATAACTGGTCTCTAGAGAACAGCTGGTGATGTCTGGCCGTCATTCACCTGCAATCTCCCAAAAAGTGGAAACTTGGTAGCGAATGGTTGTTCGCCGGCTATCCGCCACTCTCTGAAAGAGGTCTATAATGTGCAAAACACCAGATTTGGGTTGAGGGAGATTGATTGTACTTCGAAAGACGTTTATAATTACCGGCCTTAGCTGAGGGCCACTTATCCTAGACAGCGGTATTTATTCTCAAGTTGGTACTTTGAATTTGTTGTCACATGATCTGAAGAAACAATCAAAAGTATGCTTTCAAGCAAAATATTATTTTGTGTATTGTATATTTGTTATGATTTTCGTGAAGACTGCTGTTATGTATTTATGTTTGAAGGAAAGCAATTGTGTACCGAAAATTTACCAACGGATGAAAATTTGAAACTTTTAAGTCCGGTGGAAAAGCTTGAAAACTTAATAAAACACGAGAACGAAGTATCCAGTTTTGAATGTGTCGGGTGTCAAAATTGACTGTGAGAAGCGAATAGAAGCAGTTTCAATACAGCAGTTTCCTTGGATAGTAAGAAGTTTCCACAGTGAAGGTTAGTATTTTTATTAAATACGGCGATACTGGCACCGTAGGACAACTGTGTTGTACAACATGTAACCATAATTTTGACGTGTTAGTGGCGAGACCAAAGGGAAAAGTAGGTGCCTCAGTGCCATTACCAGCGCACTAAGCCAGTGTCGGGCTCTCCATCCCAACTTTCCGTGTGCTGCCGGCTGCTTCTGGGGCGTGGGTCTACCGCCCGTGTGGCTGGGTCCCTTTGAGTCCTCCACGTCCTTGGTTGAGGTGGGTGTCGAACCCACGAGGTGCTGGTTTTAACAGGAAATGCCCAGACGGAGCAAAGCTCAAAATAATACGAAACGTACGTCTGGACTACGTTTATTGTTCCCGATAACGTAAGACAACATGGACTCGCGTACGTGAAGTGGATCCCCCTCTCGACGCCTGGGGGTGGCGAATACAGTGAACCGCGATATTGCGCGACTATACACTAAAATGAATATAAATCCTCGGGCGAACTTTGAGTCTACGATGTTGGGGCGGCAGTGCTCCTGGGTACGTCACTTGGTTGGACTACATAAAGTTCCATACTAAATAGATTGAATGAAGTTACTATTGTCCTTACACGACGGATGCAGTACGAACGCGAAGGCCCTGGAGCCACGGCGTCGTGTGGCCGTCCTTCCTCACGCACAAGGCGAGAAAGGGCGCTCTCCGATTCCACGCATGTGAGTTAAATAGCAAATACACAAAACACTATAAAGTTGACACAATAACTACTGATGCTATAACATTGTCTTAAAAAAAAGCGCTGATTGATTTACATAAAAAGGCTGATTTCTGTAGGAAAATTTACTTAAATGGCCTTCCGCCCCGGTTGTCTTGTTAACCTGTCTCTCAAAATTCAGGCTGGCCTTAATTCACATAACACTTTGTTAGTTGCACTACACGAGATTATATATTGGGTTATTTTAAATTTACACACAAGCACTTGGCGCGCTCGGCGCTGGTTATCGCTCCATGCAGTTGTCACCTTGAGTCGCGGTGGCGACTCGGGCGAACCTTTCCTTGATACTTTCTGATGATTTCCTAACTTCGCTATTTCCCATGTCTCGCGACAAAGTTGGTGTTATTAGGGCCGTTGAACCTTCCGAAATGTGGCTGCACTCATCCCATATTCTCCCAAAGTCACACAATCTGTTTCCGTACCTTGGTGTCTCGGCAATTGAACACATTGTGTACAGCAACTGCTCAATGTCCACAGAAACGACCACTGCCCGGGCTCCTCGATGGGTGCTACAGGTGTGTGTGTTGACTGAGCATAGTTTTGTGGTGGCTCCTTTTACTTCCTTTTGCTCTGTTACTACCCACGTGGCGATATTAAGGTAGCCCTCTAGTTGTCGCCATCGGTCGGCTTGCTGAGTTGGGCATGTTAACACCATTACTGTGGCATCGCTGCGATGCGCCAACGGTCACTGATAGATGCGTGTGTGTCAGTGCACGTCAAACGAATTGATACTGCATTTTTTAATGACTTGAATTAATATTTTTTAACAATTTTGCCTGTGTCAAACATGGTGCAGTAAGAATGATCCTAAAATGGTATTTACAGATATTCTAAAAAATGTAATTTGTTGTATTGTCACTAATTTTATTTGCTTAAAACCCCACAATTAGGCTGGTAACTATACAAATAATCTCTGCAATGTGAAACTATATCTGATGTAAAACTTGAGAGTGAAATGTTACTAGGCGCAAGATTTTCTATATTTTTCCATAATGCGTAAGTTACATCAGTAGGCTAATATGTGAGCAGTGCTACAAGATGCACAGGGTTAGTGTTCAAGTTATTGATTTTTTGAAATGTTTTTGCTTTCAGATGAAGCTGGTAAAATATATAAGAGTGTGTTCCTGCTATTGGTACTGAAATTCAGCTGGATGACATCATGCTGGAAGTATTGGCTGATACCTATGTGAGAGACAGATTGCACTGCAGCAAGATCACATAATTTGCCAGTAAGTAGTCACCTTGATGTATAACAAACACTGTCAATATGGTTACTGTACATTAGTGTGATTGGCTGGACAGTCAGTTAATATTATTTCATCTATAGTGGTAATGTGAACATTTTTTATCTCTTCTGCAATTTTGACAACCCTAATAAATACTAATGTAACAGTAGCCTCATTCAAATCAATATATCAGATACAAAAGTTTATTCTTGTGGAAACTTGCACTGCAGACAATTCAGTACCTATGCTTACAGATTTTCCTCAGGTTTTTGTTGTTGCCAACAAATTTTGAAATATTTTTGAGTGTGATGTAAGGTAAAAGTTATTAAGTGGTAAATTAAAAAACGTATAAGTGGAAAAATAAGATTTTGCTGATTACTGCTTTTTGTATGCAAAGGTTGGTAAAAGGAACAAGTTGCAGGATGGCATAGATAGGATACAATTGTGGACGGAAGAGAACAAAATTAATATAAATGTGAGAAAGACAAATATTGTTAGGTATACGAGGAAGAAGGTTAGGAGTACAGACATGTACAAACAGAAAAGGTCAGAGGCAGCGAAAGTTGCAGAATATGAGTATCAAGGGTTTATGAGGAAGAAGGTTAGGTGTACAGACATGTACAAACAGAAAAGGTCAGGAGATAACGGAAGTTGGAGAATATGAGTATCTAGGTATAGTGTTGCAGCGTGGAGAAGGCAGGTAGAGGGAGTGGTGTCTAGGGCTCTAGGTATGTTGGGAAGGGTTATTAGTGCAGTGAAGGAAAAGGCATATTTTATAATGGGTACAGCCAATGTTAAGGGTATGCAGCAACAGAGAAGGACCCATGTGTGAGAGTTGGACAAAGTACAAAGACAGCCAGTGGGGTTGGTGAAGGATACGTGGAGAAGGCAAAGGCAGGCTGGTGAGGACGAAGGGAACTTTCAACCATCTGTAATGCAGATGTAATTAGCATGGAACTCAGTGAAGGAAAGGAGAAGTGTGGAAAGACTGGACAGGATGCACAAAGTGGTGAATGGAGAGGAAGGCTGGGGTAAGTTAGGCTGCTGCCTATTTAAAGCAGGGTATAAAGGAAAAGGGTATTGTGCTAGTGAGAAGATTCAGATGAGGAGTAGAACAGAGAGGGGTAGGTAGTGTGTGCTTAAAAGATTGGTGAGGGAGTGCAATTAACTTTCAAAGGTGTTGGTGATGGTGAGTGGGATTCAAGACATTAGGGGGGGGGGGGGTTAGGAAAATGATTGAAAGCAGTTGCTGTAAGCAAATTTATAATAGTTATTATTGGACTATGTGAATCACCGGGCCTGAAACTAAATCTTTTGAACATGTTAAGACTTTGCTATTAATAATTCAAAAGTAGCAGTGGAATGAAATGCATTTATTACACTGCAGGAAAAATATTTAATAGTAACTTTGTGGTTTAATTTGTAAAATTTACCGTATGCTGTCAATTTTTAATAGGCTATGCTAAAGATAAAAATGTCCGAGGAGATGCCATGAAATGATGATTATGTACATATTTTGGTGATAATGAACTCATTATCAACCCTTTAATTTTAAGAATACATTATCCCTTGGTAAATGTGACAGATTGTACAGTGATTTGTTTAGGGTGATTTTATTTGTCTTTAGCAGGCCCACAATTTTAATTCTGTTGATATTTAAGTTTTAGGCAATTCAGGGAACACAATTATGCTGTACAGAACACATGCAACAAAATATTGTTCATTTATTAACTGTGCAACATGTAAGCTGGTACCAACAGGACAGCTTGCAAATAGCATATTACAGAATATTATTTCATTTGGAAGGTTTATG
>PNEQ01102494.1:0-10683 GCA_003012365.1 Medauroidea extradentata | reverse complement strand
TTAACGCATGAATATAGGCCTTAGGCCTACATTAGAGTTGTCAAAATAACCTCAATTCAATCACCAATACCTTTTTTCAGTATTGGGATTTCAATGTAAACATTATGTTAAAGTAGTAGCTAAATGCATGGTGTAGCCGATTGTCACAGTAATGTTTTTAAATATTTTTTTATTAAAAAATGTCATAAATAATTTTTTTCACATTTTCTCTTTAATTGTTATTTACTTGTGAACCTAAAAATAATATCTTTTTTAATTTTCGTGTAATCATGCATTGTAGGGTAAGCCATATTCTGCAATGAAAAACTCTTGTGACAGTGCAGAAACGTAATCAAAATTTTCTCACAGAGTCTTAAGAATGGCACATGTCACGTAAGAATTCATGCACAAAAAGATCCGTAGTTGACATGCTACTAGGTAACCTGCTATGACATCAAAACGCATGTAACTCTGTGAAGCCTCTAATCTCCTGTGGGCTGTGGTATCTGTTGGTTACATTACGATGCAAATATTTACAACTGTTATTATGAAATTGGGGCAGTAGTAAAATATCCTAAAGTATAATTTTTTTCTTTTTCAAGTTTATGACAGCAGTCTAAAACGATTGATGTAATTAGTAACAACTTTTGCTACTCACTAAGAGACTTCTGTAGAAACCACTTTTGATGCGTGAATACTTATTTCTGAGATCTCAAATGGCTTTGTTATTCAGTATGTAGACATTAGTTCTCTAAAAATTTGAGTGAAACGAGTGCTACTGTTTCCTTAAAAATCTGCAGATTGAGGAAGGGGGGTGGGTGATGGGTGATATGACAACCATAAATACCTATAAAATATTTGCTTTCTTTATATAAAATCACCAAATTGTGGTATAGTAAGCATGACATATGTTTACTAGTTTATAAGTTGTGAAGTTCTCATAAAGTCTTAACACTAAAATATATTTGATATATTCACTGTCCTATCACCTCCTGCCACAGGTGAGTCAAAAATGGTTTAGTATCCTGACTTTTGTTGCTGTGACAAGTAGTTACAAGTACAGACAGTAGAATAATTTTCTAGCATTTCACATTGCTCCGACCTAGCAGGATGTCTATTGCAAAGTCAATTGCAGCACATGTAATGGATGCAGGGATCTCAAATCCATCCTTGCACAAAGCATAAGGAAATTAGCTGTTGTCATTCAAAAGTAATAACACTTGCCAGTATCATAGAGTCTATTTGGGATCACTCCTTTTTTGTTCACAATCATCACTTCCTCTTTCTTAATAGCACTCATTTGTCCTGAGCCAGTCTTACATGTAACGGTTCAATTGTTCACAGACACCAACAGTATTCAACAGTATGGTCAGGATAACACACTCGATAAGTTATGCTGACATACAACCGAATGATTTTGATTCCAAGTATCTTGAAATCTGTAAATTGTAAAACATAACATCTTTTGTAAAACTTGACATTACTCTCATCTTGTATGTTTGCTTCAAATTTTTGGATTAATGTAGGTTTCAAAAAATGTTACTGTCGTAAGATAACTGCTTGATGCTTGCATAAGGTCAAGTGCCAACACATTTTGAACACCAATATTTTTTTGGAAAATACCGCATGTTAAACTGTTGATTTTATTTGTTTTGAGATGCACAAAACCAAAAAAAATATGAATGTTAATTTACATGTGCCTAGACCTCTTTCAGGCAACTGTGGCCTTCCAGCAAGGCGATCTGGGTTTGATCCCCAGCAGAGTCAGTCGTGGATTTTTGCATGTGGGAAACATGTTACTGGCCAGCAGGTTCTCTCAGGGATCTCCCGTTTCCCCTGCCCTTCTCATTTTGATGCCTCTCTACTATAGGGCTTCATGCCATATCATACGGTGTACACAGATTGCCTGTGGGCACCCAGAAATAAAATCAGCATTCGGGGTACATACTTTGATCCTCGTGTATCCTATGTATACAATATTATTACAGTCCCCTTGCCCCTCACACAATGCACCCTAAAATTACAGTGAGCATAGCTGGCTCTGCAGGCAGACAAACAATTGTAACTGCAATAATGTGACACACCATTAGTCCATTAATGAGATATTTTGTAACTGCCAATTTAAGCATGATAAAATTTGATTGGCATTAAGACCGATACTTCCAGCACCCCTCTGTGAACAATCACAAAGGGGCAGATTATCAAGAACCTAGCAATGTGCCACAGAAGAAATTTTAAGAAAATTTTCCTAAAGGATTAACAATATAGTATATTAAACATAGTAATTTATATAGTTATTTGTCACTTCAGTTCATCGTAATGCAGTGCCAACAAATCAGCTAGCTAAGAAAGGCGGCAGATCTTTGCCTCATGCGAGAGAACCAAACCGATTAGTAGTAAACAGGTATGTCTAGACACATGCAACAGCTGGAAGCTTATGAACATCATATGCAATGCAGTACCCATTGGTTAAAGCAACTGCTTCTTCAGTTAAAAATGTACGCCAAGCATCGTACCTCATAAGAGAAATTTTAATATGCAGGGGTTTCCACCCAATTCGATTAATTTTCAGGACAAGATTCACATTTATTGTGTTAATGAAGTTAAGAAAAGTTATCTATATTAAACAAAAAACTTAGATTGAGGAATGTAAAAAAAACTATTTTAAGGAACTTTGAAATCTTATGAATATTTTGTGGTTTTGGAGGTCTCTATAATATTTGTCATTATAAATGTTTGCTAAATGAAACTTGTTTGTAGGTCTGGATTTCACATAAAACAACACAGATCACAGCAAAGGGTGAAGGTCTGGAAGGAGGTGCAGATTGTGAGAAATAAATTACATAAATGAAATTTAAAAAATACTGTGACACATATTCAGCTGGATTGTATTTACTTTCCAATAAACTTTTACATAAGTAATAATATAAAAAGAAAAGAAAATTTTACATAATATAACTAAAGACATTAATTTTTCAATAGCTTTCAGAGGACTTTAACCATTACATTCATATTTACAGTAGTATTAATCACAATATATGACAATGTTTTTTAACAAATGCTATAATTTTACAACTTGAATTTTTCTTATTTTCGCATTCAAACAAAAAAATTTTGTAAAGAATTAATTTCACTACAGAATGACTCGTGGTGCTCTTTTATTGCTAATACAATTGTTTACATTGTAGATACCTGAAAATAATGCCATATTTTCACACTATTAACGAAAATTAAAATCAATTTGCATTATGCATAAAACTCACATTTTGGTATCAGGTTTAGAAAATGTCTATTGTTCACAACTTGGCCATAAGATTGTCAGCTAAGCCAGGGGCATGTTACTTAGAACGAAGTAACAAGAAAATTAACTAACAGTGCTATTAGTTTGCAGGTAGTAGCCATCTAGCTATTTATTTTTGTCACAACTACTTTCATTCCTGCTTTGTTTAGGTGTGAAAATGTTGAAGTGCACCTAAACTTGTAGCATTGCAAAACCAGGGGTTTTTATTTACTGGAGAAATTATATTTTATGTAATCTTGTTTTTATAATATAATATTTAAAATTGTAACTTTTATTTCAAGGGTCTCACATCAAAAAAGGCAAAGTAAAAATACAGTTCTTTGTTTCTTGTATAGTCTAGATAGGGTGTAATGTTTGTCGTTATGGCCAGGTGGCCGTGGTAGAAGGCAGTAGCTTTGTTTTTCTTGTCGTGTTCTGGTTTTTTCCATGGGAGTTTTTGCACCGTTTGTTGTTTTATTGTGTAGTTTCTGATTGTGCCCTAGAGGGTTCTAGATAATGCAACGAATGCCGAAGGTCACGCCACCGAGAACCAGCCAATGAGAGCACAGCATGTGGCGCCCCTTCGTCCTTCGTTCTGGAATGTTTTGCTTCCATCATGTTAGAATAAGTCATTATGCGGACGAGATAAGATGCACGCGGGGCTGCGGCCTAAATTACTACACAATGTAGTATTCTTTTTAATTTGGTTTTGGTTAGTTTCTATAGTCTTGCTGCGTTTCTGCTTGTCGTTTTCTGTGAACCGGATTCACCTTGTTAAGACACTGTATTTTGTGCCAATGTAAATTGAAAATCTAATAAACCAGATTTTATCCCTGCCTTTTAGGCTGGGTTATCATCGAGCTAGTGCACTGGTCTAGGACTGGTGTGCTACAATTTGTCTGCTCGAGTGGGGCTCAGGTACTTGTACGAGCGGTAAACGTTACAATTTGGCTGCCCAAGCGGGGCACGAGTACGAGATTTGACGGGAAGAACCAACGTGCGAAACGTTACAAACTGCCAGCCTCAAAATTTTTTTGTGGCAAATTATGTTATGCATGCAATTGTCAGGCTATTCAGAAATTCAACTTTTAAAGTTAGTTTGTCATTGGAAAGCAGATTTACGTGACATTAAATGTTAACAATTACACAAAATATAAATGGGACAAAATAAAATTGTTGTTATTAAGTGCAAGACACATGTTCCTACTATGATTTAAAGAAAGGATAGCATATTTTTGGAAGCTGAGAAATAAATGCACTACTGACTTTTCACAACACTTTTAAATTTTCATATGGATAAATGTGGTAAAAAATGTATCTTCTATTGCCAAAAATTTGTGAAAGTAAGAACTTTTAACTTTTTGTTGTAACTTTTATTCAATACACCAAATTTTAAATATCTCATGATAAATTTTGATGGGGGAGGTTTATATCCAGGGGTGCCTTATAAGAATAGCAGCCAGTGTGTATGTGCATGTCAACATCCATTTTCCTGCAAAACTATAATTGTAAAGAGGTTTAAACACTCCCATAAGTTTCATGATGCAAATACAGTTTATAATGTTTCTTTCATCCATCAAGACAAATTGAGAGATTTCTACTCTAATTGCCACTTAATTGTACATGCGCACCACTAAATTACATCACATCTTATGGGACTCTGAACATTGGAGATGTGCACAGATCTGACTGTGCTTGCTTCAATTTACCGTGGTAGCTCCTTCGTTCGCCTCTTGGTGGCAGCACTTACTGATGCAGTTGGTCCCCAAAACTATAAAATAAAACCCTCTGGATGCCAATAGATATGCTTTGTGCACTACAAGGCCAAAAAAAAAATTCTATAGAAAAATATGACATGTATCTATTTACTAAGCAAAATTGGTGACAATATGCTTTGTGGATTTTAATGTAAAACAAATGTCAATTGTGTGGCAAGAGCATTATATCTGAATATTTATATAAAAACTTTTTTAACACAGAAAGAACAGTTAGTGTATCTTTGCAAGTCAGAAATGGCATGTCCTTACATGCAACAGGCATTATGAATGTAAACAATACATATTATTTAATTACTGGAAACTATAAACATACAATTATATTAAAGTACTAAAAAATTCATGTATGCCTTTTCAGGTACATTCGGCCACACAAAAAAATGTCGCCTTTCTACAGGCCACAAATTTGTCCAAGTCCCACTTCGGGTATCTTCGGCAGCATACAGAGGCACACATCGAAATCGCAACACCCCAGCGAGCTCCTCACGACGCTCTCGTACCATTCTTGAGATGCGGGTTCGAATCCCACACATATCATACACATGAAAACAGTTACATTAAAGTAATTCTGAATATTTACCCATGTTTTAAACAGTAGAAATATTTGTGGAAAACAAAAATCTGCTGAGGATTTACAAACAGATTTCGAGAAACGGAAACTGCTTATTATCTAAGCGAATGTGTAAGTTTTCATACCTTCCGAAATAGTGGTGTACAGAAGCTATTTTTCAGACGTTTCGGACACGCAGTAATTATTTCGAAAGTGAGTTGCGACCAGAATAAATTCTTATACCGTACACACTTGCCCAAAACACAATTTAAATAAATAAGCCATTTGTCCGACAAAAAACAAACTGTTTCAGACCCGCCAAGTGCCGGCTGGTGTACTGAAGGAAGATGTCACAGGTGCAGCTATTTCGTGAGAAAATGATTTCGCTAGCGTTTCAAATGTAAGATTTTCTAATTGCTGTACTTACCTCAAATCACCTGCAAATGTAAAAAGTTCACCTTTGTGGGCTAGACTTTCCATGCTGATAACGTTGGTGATTTCATTAAAATTTGTGAGAAAGTCTCATTGGCTTCAAGCGTGAAAATCTAATTAACCGTGACATCTTAAATGTAAATCGCGGAGCCACAATTAAGTTAAAATATAAGTATTATTATAAAACGACGTAAACTATTCATGTTTAACACAGATATTTAGTGATGTACTCAAACAATATTAATTGTAGACAAAAGTATAACCCATTGCTGTATTAATAAATAATTAAATTCTGAGGTTTATTTTAGTAGCTTTAAACGCCGGGTGAATTCCACATACTTTTTCGTCAACAAACATAGGAAATATTGAAATGTCAATGTTCATTACAAAAATTTATTACTTTATTCATCTGATACGTTGTAAGTTTTTCTCATTTTACGAACAAAGATTCTGAAATATAAGTGAATAAGGCATTTTATAAATGAACAGGTGTGTTTAAAATGTCACTGGACTGCTTTGTTTTCAAAAGTAATCTAATTAACTTCTAATTTACAGATATTCTTGCGTGATTCATTTGAATGTTTTATATCAAAGTTATTCACATCACACTTTTATTTACTTATCTGGCATTAGCACTAGTTATCGCGTAATTTGTCGCGTATGAAAATAACTGCTTTGCACGTCAAGGGGTTCCCGGTTTACTGTTCAGCGTTCCTGGACGTTTTAATAGTTGGATTAAATGATTAATTAAGTCACAATGAAAGAAACACCCAACACTGAAGGTTACCAATGGAAAATAATAAGTTTAATTAATTGGCAATGAGGTTCTACAAAATAAAAGTTATTAAAATTGACAACTTTTTATATTAAAGGTGCGGCTACCGTAATTTTAGCACCATTTTTTATTATTTATTTGTACCAGATTTTTTTCTCTTATTTTAGACACAAAATGTGACTATATTTTGGTCTTATAAAATTTTTTTTATCTCTCATAGTTTTCACGTAATGGCTAGTTAAAGCATTATTTTGCATGTTTCCATTTTAACAACTACACTAAAACCAACTGATATACCAAACTCAAAAAAGTCACAGTGGATAAAAAAATTACAGGTTACAATGACATGCTCATAAAAATAAACAGTAAAAATTATTTGTATTTTAATAAAATGCTGAAATGAAAATAAAAATTTCAAAAATTAAATAATTTCTTAAAATAAAAATTATTTTTATTGTTAATTTTTATGAGAATGACATTGTAGCCTACAATGTCTCTATCCACTGTGATTTTTTGAATTTGGTATGTCTGTTCGTTTTAGTGTAGTCGTTAAAACGGAAACAAGCAAAACATAACTTAAACAAGCCATTACGCAAAAAACTATGAGAGATAAAAAAATTTCATGAGAGCCAAATTTAGTCACATTTTGTACATAAAATAAGGAAAAAAATATCTTACACAAATAAAAAAGACAAGAAGGTGATGAAAATTGCGGTAGACCGCGCCCTTAACGTTCTAATTGCAATTTACAAAAATTATTATCTCAAGATTCCACCTAAAGCTAACACGCACGGTGTAGTTTTAATCTTGAATAATGTTATTAAATTATGAATAATAATGTGTATTTTATTCAGCCTACTATATTGTAAATAAGGATATTTACACATTACATAAAATATAGCAAAGGTATTTAGAATACTCTTGAATCATAAGTACCAATTATTGATGTTTGGTCATGAATGCAACACGCTATAGTAAATCATGCAATATGCATGTATGTATATATATATGTATGTATGCATGATTATATATATGTATGCATGATTATATATATGTATGCATGATTTTATATATATATATATGTTGGACGGCTCACAATATCAACGTCTACTACGAGCCGCTTGACATGATCGGAGAAATTCATTGTTTACTTATGACGATTGTAATGTCATATTGTATGTTATAAGTTTGGTGTAAGTATTTAACAGAAGTAATTACTTTACTTAGAATATTAAATGCATTGTGCTTCATAATACTACATTCTAAAAGACAAACGACCCAGGTGACATTCGTTTCCTTGTATTATTAAACGATTAAAATGCCAGTGTGAAAAATCCATAATTTGAAATGTTCTTATGACAATTAGTAACTTAGAATTTGTAAATACTATGACATTTTAAAGTTACAGCACTTTGGTTCCTTTGTTTTATATAAATATTCTGTTAATAATTTGGTCTTATACCTGAATACTACACGGATATCTTCTATTCGCAAACTTACGACAATTATTTTCATATTTTAATAACTTCTCAGTAGGAATAAATTTGCCATAATATTTTGGGTTTTTGATAGTTACCAATGAAATACATGATAAATACTTATTTCATTTTGAACATTGTCATTCTTAATACGTTGTTTCTGTGGGGGAAAAAATAAAAAAAATATATTCCATAAATGGGATTCGAACCTGCGTCTCAAGAACGGTACGAAAATCTCGTGAAGAGCTCGCTGGGTAGTTGCGATTTCGATGTGTGCCTCTGTACGCTGCCGAAGATACCCAAAGTGGGACATAGATAAATTTGTGGCCTGTAGAGAGGCGACATTTTTTGTGTGGCTGAGTGTACATATTGAGATTTGCCTTTAAATGCTATTAGGGATTATGAGAACACTTTTGGAGAGACAAGATTAATTCCAACCCTTGTCATATGACATTAAATATTTAGAGGAAAAAAAATCACTGTGCACAAACCACTTACAAAATTTACTTTCTCAAAACATTTCACTAGACAATGTGCAAACTCCCATTATCTTACCTCACCAACCACTACTGGTGTTTTATGTTTACAGCAATGTAGAGGTGAGGGAACGTCTTAACACAGGGCAATTTTGAACATTTTAAACTTGCCACTAAATATAGTACACACAAAGAGTTTAAGACGGCTCTGTAGCTGTAGTGACCTTGAAGTGCGCTTCTCATGCCACGTGTTCGAGCAGTCCGGAAGGCGTGGCGTAAGGACGAGGGCGAGGCTTATCACTGTGACGTACCTACAGGAAGTCGCAGCGGTGGGGGGGTGCGAGCAATCTGCCTATCACTTCCCCTCCCTCATTTGTGCTCTTGTCGCCCTGAGAGGAAGATGTTGCTAAAGGAAGCTAACCTGGGTGTTGAGCCGGCAGGTACAGCGCCTCTTGCAACTGAGTAGCTATGTTTGATGGCGTGGGTGTTTTGTAACCCAGCAGTGCGTGGCGCGAATCAATTATTCCTGGCGGATATATATTATGCAATAGCTGTGCTTAATTATACACAAACAAAACATAAGTACGCAATATTTAGACAAAGAAAAGGTCGAGTGCACTGTGTACCTCGGTAAACTGTTTTGAGGGCCGAATTATGTTATTTTACTGGACAATGGTTTTATGGCCGAACTTAGCTGCTGTATTTTTTTTAAGTGTGCGAACTGTTCGCTTCGATATGAAGATTACAAAGGTTAACGGGATTTTAATGTGACTGTATTTGTTAAGAACATAGCTGGAGTCCAAAAAATATAAATGATATGTATAGCTTTAATTTAGCAGATTTATTAGCTTATAAATTAGAAGAGGCGCAAAAAAAATTTCTGAATTGTGTTGTAATCCATTGACAGCTTATAAAACTACTTAAAAGGCTCCATTAGAATCTTGCAAGAGTACTCTGTTTGTATTCTTTTTCCGCCTAAAATGTTAGGCACTACAATAACAATTTAATTTCTGCGGGTGTTTCTATACCAGCCCTAATTCAGAGTGTCAGCCGCGGAGAAACGAGCGAGCGATGGGATTGCGAACACTATAGTGAGCGACCTAGCCCACATTTACCACGATTAAATAAGTTTCGCCAACCTCCATCGGTAAATAGTTATCGCTAGAGCATATAAAATATTAATTTCAAATATTACAATTGCCAGCCGTACAGCTTTAAGGTCACAACAGGTTGGCATTACACAAATTAACTACACGAAACATGAGATAAAATATATTATTCTTAAAGAATAATAAATCATAAACTTTACAACAGTTCGATGCAAAAGTTATACAGTATAATCGGTTTTCAACAAATTGTGTTTTGATACTGAAAAGATAAAAAAGTAAACAAATTTAGTTGATCCTTCGATAACTGTTACGGGTTTATTTGTCATCAAACAGACTGTGTCAAAATGCCTATTTCTGTAGTATTTTCTTATAATCTGGTACCGAAAAGAAACCTTTAAAAATAAGTTAAACAGCTAAGATAAGCCTTCTTTCTTGTAGGGGTACGCTGCACAAAAACATTCGTAATTTTATGATTGTACCAAACATTGTCCAAATCTTACATATTCCATTAATATTAATTTCCCACAAATAAAATATTTTTCTGTTTAATATTTTTCGTATATACTTTAACTTTGTGTGCAATGGTTAGGTAGATAATCTTGGTTAATAATAACAGGTTTACAACAATATGCATGTCATAACAGCAATGTGGCTTACCCAAAGCAAAAACTTTTGAAACTGTACAAATAAAATAATTTATAGTGAAAGTAAATGTATTGAACTACAGAATGTCGCCTTTGTAATTTCATGTTAAAGTTATTATTTATAAATACAAGTAGGAAAGATATGTGAAAATTAAGGAATATTCGAAATTTTTTTAAAATACAAA
>PNEQ01102493.1:0-10683 GCA_003012365.1 Medauroidea extradentata | reverse complement strand
TAAAGTAAATACAATTTATACAACGAACAAAATAAACATGACAGTTTACCACAAGAATGAAATCACAGGTATGCCAGAGATGTTGTTGCTAGGCAACGTACATTGCAGTAACGTTTACTGATTTAATGTTCCGATATTATCTATTTACTGACAGTGAAAATATTTTGCTGATTACTGATGCTGTTCCCTTATTGTTCACGGACACTGGCGAACTATCAGTGATATCAGTGAAATCAGTGAATAACGGAAGGCGGCCTTAATAGCGTAGGCAACGGTGAGGTTCATACGGAAGTGGCCTGTGGAAGTGGCGATTACTGTAACCATCCGCAAGATGACATCAGCCTACAGTCGCTAGATAGCAGCACTTATCACGTAAAATAAGGTTGCAGTTGTTATCGTTAGAGTCGCACTTCTATAACTAATCCCTTTTCTATGGTTCAGCTTACCCGGCTTGCGAAAGGAAGTGTGGAAATGAGCACGAATTTTTAAACATGGATTTGAGTAAAGTAGCTAAAGTTGCTCTGAAGCATGTTGGGACTGGAGAGGTACCTAATGTTTACTTTCTATCGTGTATTTAGTGAGTGTTGCTGTTAATAAACGTAAAACAAGGATCCAGATGAAAATGGGAAGACAGCTTTAGATTTAAGGCAACGCCCACAGTATTATATAACTGTCTTTGTTGAACTCATTCATTTATGCCATTCTGAATGAAATTGTAGTTTAAGTGAACGTGGTAAATATCAAGAATCACTACTCACGAAAACTAACAAAAAACTGGAGAAATGAATTAACATTATTTGCAGATGATACCAGTCAGGTAACCGCTATAGATCAGGGGTGTCAAACCTTTCTGTGCAAGGGGCCGCAACCCTTATTGTGGACTTGTCCGCGGGCCGCAAATGTAATAATAATAATAACATCCTCAAATACACAGTTTGAAATAATACAAATTATCCAGTTTTATTAATAAAAAAACCATTTTATCACAATTCAAATTGCAGAAAATCCCATTTGTGTTAAAAGATTGGATTTTATAGACAAAGTTCTGAACTTATTTTATGCATTATCTCCAAAATGTTAATGTGAGACCTGGCACTGCTTTCCACCAACATGTTTTGCAACGTCAGGCTTTATCAATAAAGTTGCAACACACAGTGAACTCTCCAGATGGACATCGTGATTCGCGATCTGGACGTGAATTTCACATGTTTCATCCTAGAGAAGACTTGCTCACGTAAATATGTGCTACCAAATAGAGAAGTCATTAAAACTGCATGCTTGTGAATTCCAGGATAAGTTTCCTGTGAGACGTATTTCTTGTAAAAATCCAACAAAGAAAAGTTTTTAACACTTAGGTGGGAACATACCTTTACACAGCATTTACAGGAACATCCGTCTGACAGGCGGATGACCAATTTTATTCACTATAACTTTTTTTTTAACATATTGTTAATGATATATTTCCTTTTGTTTACATCACTTAACATCAAAAAAAGTACCTATAAAAAAAAGTATGTTAATTTTTTCTTGCATATTTTGTACAATTTTTATGAAAGTTTTTGGCTACAAAACCATGTGTCTCTGCTAAACCTTTTCAATAAGACATAACACATAGTGCAATCATTACAAAACTTTACAAAATAACTTACAACATCAAATGACTATAAAACCGGAACATCAAAAAAATGCATTAGGTAAAAGCTATAATTATTTTATAACCCATTTTTATTTGTATTTTATAGAAATAGAACACAAAGTCTTGCTAAACTAAACAAATAAATACACTGTTACTAACAAAAAATGTGAAAAAATTTCCTTATTCACTGGCTAACATAAATCCAGTCTGGACTAGTCAGTCTTATTATAATGAATGTAAAGTACCCAATTCTGAATGCATGATTATTATCTTAGACATTTCACGTACACATTTTTTCAACACAAAGGTTGCACAATTTTTTTGAACGCTCAAGGCATGAAGGAGTGCTGCAATTGACACATTTGTATGAGGTCATCCTGTTTTTCTGATAAGGACAGTAGCGGCAGTTTTTTCTTTTCTCAAGCTTGTCAATCTTCGGTGTTGATCGACTAGGCGAAGCTTTTTCAATGCCCAGTGCTTCAGAGATGAGTTCTCTCAAGCTGCTCGTCAGGTTAGGGATTTTCAGTCGTTCCTGGAGATGATCTCTGATCAACGACAATGCAAGTTGATGCATGAAGTCAAACCTTGACAAGTCTTTGGATTTGAAGTGCTTATAAAGGGTGTGTGCATTGCAGCAGCTGACAGCAATGAGGTGTTAAAAAATTGCTAATGGCCATCTTCTGGTTCTTCGATTGGCACAATAGTTGCTACATTTCATGTCCAAAATGTCAACTCCAGCCTTCGTTGCATTGTAAAGAGAAATTATTTCTGGCTTACCATTTACTGCATCCAAGTGCTCTTGGTGGTGCATAGATGATAAAACTATTACTGCTTTACATTTTTTGGGGACGAATGATACCATTGTCAGTTCCTTGGTGAATCCATAGACAGATGAGTTGACTGGCCGGTCCTTTTGAGGGAGAAACTCTGGAGGGATCTGAGGTTTATTTCCTCTCAGTGTTCCCATGATTGTCAAACCATTTTCCCACACCCACTCTGCAGCTTCAATATATGTGAACCAATTGTCGCAGGTTATGTTTCTGTGAGTGTTCTTTAGATTTCGTGTGAGACGAATGAGAGCCTGGGTTGGTTTCTGGAATCTTTTTTCCTCTTCAGTTAGCGTTTGTCCGTCACTACCCTTTCCTGTGTACATGTACGAGTCCCACAGATAACTGTTCTTAGAATCTGTGATGCAAACCAGCTTCAAACCATATTTAGCTGGCTTTTTTGGCATAAACATAAGAAAACGATATCGCCCCCTAAAAGGCACTAATGTCTCATCGACACACGCAAATGCTCCAATGGAATAACTGCTCATGTAATTTTTCATTAGAGCATTGTAAATGTCACTAATGGGGGCAGCTGGATCAGTTTTTGCTCGAGCCGAACGGGTTGAGCTGTCGTCAAATCTCAAAGCTCGAAGCAAGATGTGGCATCTTTTTTCAGACATAATACATGTAAATATGGGCCTACCAGTTATTCCAGTTGAGAACAGTGAATTTAGGGACTCCCTAGATGATTTGAAAATACAACACAAAACCAAAAGTCCGAGCAAGGCATTCATTTCTTTGATATTTGTTATTCTTGTATAAAGGGTCTTTAGGATTTTTTATTTTTTCTCTCACAGATTCAAGTTTCTCGCTTGTTCTGAGTACTAATTCCTCAACAATATCGTTTGTGAAAAACAGACGCCAGATATCGAGAGGAGTTGGCATATCCCCTAATGCAAGGGCTGGTCCAGTAGGTTTTGAAATTCTAATGGTTATTATGTTTTGAGATTATCTGGAATTTGGGGCACACTGGGGCACAGAACTCCAGGAAAAATAATTCTTTTTACCAAAGAATTTTCTTTCATTTGAGTCATCAACATCCTCAGAAGAACTGCTATTTTCATCAGGAGTTGTGTCAACATCAGATAAATGAATGTTCGGTGTACTCACATTTGTATCCATCTCTTCTTCCGAGGGTCCTTCCTCAAGTTCAGAATCTGTTTCATGTTCCGACGACACTAACTCATCTTCATCAGGAACATAGGAGTCGTCTGAATCCAGATCAGAATCTGAAGCATCAGAAAGTTCCTCAGTTGCCATCGCAACTATTCTTTTTGTCCTCTCTGAAATGTTCTTTGGCATTTTTTCAGCCATTCGTAAACTGAAAACAGGAACATACTAACTTATAAATGCAATTCCAGAGCATAAACTGCAACATATCTGTAAAAAAAAGTAATGTAAACCTATCTCAGTGAGCCGCGGTAGACTAGTGGTTAGGACCCTAGCCTCTCACTATGTCGAACTCAATATGTTCGCTCGATATTTTCATCATGTGGGAATCGTGGTAGACTATGTCAGTTATGAATTGGTTTTATAAGCGAAATACCATTCGTCACTGCTCTCTACATGTATAATTCACCCTCAATATGCTTTCAAGGCCGTAAGAACTGCCCAAATCTCACACTCACTCACTTGTCTTCGAGAGGATATAATTATAGAATATCAGTCTCTGAGACGGGGTAGTTGAAATTTTACATATATAGGAATGCCCGTCTGTGAGACGGATGTATTACTCACCCTTATCAGGAATATCCGTCTGTCAGGCTAGGTAGCTTTCACACGGTATTCGCTTTCGGTGGGAAGACAGGCATGGAGAGTCACACGACTTCACTCTGACATTATCAAGATCCCAACTGAGACTCTCCTAGCTGGCGGACGTAAAGCAATGAAGTGTAGCGCTTCAGTCGGTAAAAAAGCAAACTATATCCGTCTCACAGACGGATGTTCCTCTCTAAGTGTTAAACTCATCTTTTTAAGTCTGACGCACACTGAAAATCAACACACTCCATTTGAAGGTCATCTGGAACGTCATCGATTCTGATGGAGAATGGAGACGAATAGATGTTGAAACCAGCAATATTCTTCTTGAAGTCTTGGAATCTGGTGTCGAATTGTTCTGTAAGTTCTGATATAATTGTGGCATATTTTTTGAGAGTCGCAAACAGTATGTTTCTGCAGAGTTGGGGGAAGTGTGCAAAGTTATTTTTTCTAATCTGTGATTCCTAAATACGTAATTTTGTTTCAAAGGCCTTGATGTGATCAAACACAGAATTTATCCACTGATCTTTACCTTGGAGGCGTAGATTCAGTTTGTTCAAGTGGGTAGTTATATCCACTAGAAATGCAAAATCACTCATCCATTCTTCATCTTTGAATTCTGCCACTGGTTTTCCTTTACCTTCCATGAATATTTGAATTTCGTCCATCAGTTCAAACACTCGTTTCAGCATTTTCCCACAACTGAGCCATCAGACCTCAGAATAGTAAACTACATCTGCAAATTCTGTCTCCAAGTTGTTCAAAAAGTCTTGAAACTGCCTGTGATACAAACCTTTCGAACGGATAAAGTTCAGTACTTTAACAACGACTGTCACTATTCTTTCAGTCTTCATGGACTTTGCACAAAGGTTCTCTTGGTGAATTAAGCAATGGTGCTGCATGACGGAGTCATTTCCTACTTTGGTTGCCTATTCTTGAATTAACTTCACTAGCCCCTCTAGCTTCCCTATCATTGCAGGGGCCCCATCAGTCGTTATCCATGAAAGATGTGTATACTTCAAACCAAGACGGTGCAAAGTTGCAGTTACCTTCTCTAATATATCACTAGCTTTTGTGGTACCTTTCAGATGCACTAATGCAACCATTTCTTCCGTTATATTGAAATCTTTATCAATACCACGAACAAAGATTGCTAATTGTGCTGT
Organism: Medauroidea extradentata; assembly: GCA_003012365.1. Classification (NCBI taxonomy): domain Eukaryota; kingdom Metazoa; phylum Arthropoda; class Insecta; order Phasmatodea; family Phasmatidae; genus Medauroidea; species Medauroidea extradentata. Next base: position 5,293 of record PNEQ01102493.1, on the reverse strand, counting down.
GTCGCTGACATCAGTACTTTCATCAAGCGCCAGTGAATAATACACAAAATTGGAAGCTTTTTATGTTAACATGCTCTCTATGCTGGTGGCTAACTCATTGATACCGCGAGCAACTGTCTGTCGTGACAAACTAATTTTTAGAAAATTGGGATTTTTTTCTCGGGACATATTATGTCAGCAACATGCTGAAACATTCTTTTACAAATTCACCATTGGAAAAAGGTTTTGATTTTTTCGCAATGATTTCCGCTACTACGTAGCTAGCTTTGACCAGTTGTTCCGACTGGGAGGATACATTCTTGAAAAGTAACTGCTGACCTGAAAGTTTACTTTTTAGTTCAGACACTTTATCTTCATGACATTGACCTTTAAAGTTATCAAAAACAGGTGCATGCTTAGTGTCATAATGTCTCTTAACATTAAACTCCTTAAAAACTGAAACTGCCTCATTGCATATCAAACAAACTGGTTTGTTCTTTATTTCAGTGAAAAAATATTGGTTCAACCACTGCACTTGAAATGTCCTAAATTCGTCGGAAACTTCTCTTTTGTTACTTAATACAGAAGCTATGGCCGATAAATTATGTACGTTTTAACACTGTCAATTAAAACGAAGTGGGTTACCAGCTTATAGTCCCACGTTCCTCCAAATTGCAACGGGAAGACACTCCACAAACAATAATATAACTGCCACTATCTACGCCCGAACATCTCAACTTCGAGACTGACATGACAGTTCTGAGTTCAACTCAAGGTGAAATGTCAAGGAAGGGAGAAAGGGGTGAGGGTGGTTTGGAAGGGTTGCGTGACTTCCGGCCACCTGCGGTATTACTCTCTCACTCCCACCTCGCTCCTCCTCAAGGTCGCGCGAACCCTAGGAGGGGTAAACACACAATGAACCACAAGAATTGTTTACAACCAATACTTACTAATCATGTAAGATTGTAAGTTATGATGAAATTGTATAATACGTATATGACATTCACCACGAACAAGAAAAACTTACATGACATAGTGTCTACTTTGAAACAAACGTTGTTAATATTTATTTCATGCATAGTAAGCCCGCGAGCCGCATTAAATTACATGGCGGGTCGCCCACGGGCCGCTGGTTGGACACTCCTGCTATAGATAATCTTAGGGATACAACAATACAATTATTATTATCAATAGAAAATTGGTTCCAGTTGAGCAGGCTAGGATTGAACGTTGAAAAAACCCAGTATATACAATTTACTAAATGAGGAGGAGATAATATTAAAATTCTACAAAATTATAAAAATAAAAAAATTGAAGAAATAGATGTAAAATTCTTGGGTTTACATATAGACAAAAAGTTAACGTTGTCTGGCCAAATAAGAACATTAGAGTTTTAGAATTTTATTTTCTTCTTCCAATTGGGCCTCAGTCCTGTGGCAAGGATTTGCTTAACCTACCTCTTCTCAATTTTTCGACCCCATTAACCTTTTCCTAAACTCCCTCGCTCCCGTCACCTTAACCACATCCCTTGCCAACTCATTACAATCCTTTACCGTTCTCACCATCATAGTGTTTTTTCCTCTGTCCTTTTCCCCACCCTCTGTATCTTCCACTCATGATCACCCCTTCCCCTGAATATACCTCTCTGTATCTTGTCAGCCAGTTGTGCCCACCCACTCACGCCCCTCACCACCTTAAACATCCTTACCAGCCGCTCCACTCTCCTCCTCTCCTGCAGTGTGCCCCACCCCAGTCCTCTCACCATTACGGATGGTCTGAAATCCTCCTCTCTCTCCCCCTTTGTCCTCCACTTATTTGTGACCCACCTAGCAGCCCTTCTCTGCACCTTTTCCATCTCTACCACTTCCCTTCCCACGTATGGGTCCCAGACCGCCACCTCATACTCCAAGATGGGCCTCACCATTGTTTTGTATCCCTTTTCTTTCACTTTCTTGTCTGTGCCCCTTAACACCCTTCCCAGCAAGGCCAGCGCTCTTCTACCTTTACTAGCAACACACTTCACTTGCTCGCCCCATCTTAAGTCATCCTGAAGAATAACTCCCAAATATTTGTATCTGTTCGCCTCTTCAATCTCCTGTCCTCCCCATCTATATGTCTCTCTGACTACCTCTCATCTATCGTCCATACTCCCGTTCTCCTCCATTACCCTCACAATATATTCACTCACCAGTCTCTCCATAACTTTTCCAACATTAGATGTTAGGCTCACTGGTCTGTAACTGGCTGGCTTCATCTTCTCTCCTCCCCCCTTGTAAATGGGAACCACTATTGCAGTCTTCCATTCTGTTGGCAACTTACAAAGTTCTAGTAATTTGCTAAAGTAAACTCTCACAAATTTGCTAAGGCTTTAAGGACAATGATCAACTCCAAAACTCTACAAAATGTTTATTTTGCCTTTTTCCATTCGGCCATGACATATGGGATTGAATTATGGGGTAACTCTATAGATAGAATTAGAATGTTTATATTACGAAAGAAGGCTTTAAGTATCATATTCAATAATAATAAGAAGAAATCTTGAAAACCCCTATTTCTAACTCACAAAATATAACATTGTACCTAGAGTATGCATTACATATTTTTAAATTTTTTAAACTAAATGAAGACATTTATTTGAAAAATGAAGATGTTCATCGACACAGTAGAAGAAATTCTCATAAATTAAGGGATAATGCTGGTCTTAAATTGTTTAATAGTCTACCAAAATAAATAACTAATCTAAACACTGCAACATTTAATAAATGTATTTTTAAAATATTTGAAAATAAATGTTTTTATAGTATACAGGATATACAGAATTATTTAATTAGTATGAAAACTTTAAAAATAAAAATAGAATAAGTTTGTTAATATGAAAATACTTTGATTATAATGTTAATTGATGAATTATTGTAGCATTTAACTATAAGTTAATGTTAACTTTATTTATATTGTCTTCTATGTGTTATGTATAGGATGACTAGGTCCCTAAATACTGTATTGTTGTATGTACTGACCTCAAACTGACAAGCCCAATATTCAAAGAATAAATTAGTTCATTGTTTTGAATCTCAAGGGTGCAAATAAATAAAAAAAATAATACTATTTACTGTTAATTTCAGTGAGTAATAACAGAAATTGGTAGTCGCAATTAATAATTAAGCCTACAGTCTACCAACTATAGATTAGGGAGTATGTAGATCAGGTAAATTGTGGTGTAAACATACCCACGTTAATAATAATAAATTGCTGAAATGGATTGTTTACAATCCATTGTTGCCGGCAGTCATCTTGACACACAGTTGATTCCAGTGGAGAACATAATACCATAAAATTTACGTCAATAAATGATGCCTTGAAGCTGTACGTTAGAATGTGCATTCAGAAGTACGTAGAAACTCCAATCCCAACAGTGCACATGTACTCTAGCTTCACGTGTGGCTCACAGACTGACTGCCAATGGCAGATGGGGAGGGGGAATCAGCGCATGACGTGACTTCCCCAACCCTCCCGCTGGTGGAGTGATACGTAACTAGCTATTATGTTAATTCCACCAAACAAAAGCAATTAAACTGCACCAGCATGTCGTTGCTATGGCTTCGTGCATTCATTTATCTTACCACCAGCAGCTTTTACTAACATCCTTTCATAATACTGCATGTGATTAGTTTTTATTTTTGTTTATTTTTATCACCCAATGGACTCGGATAGTGAGAAAATCGCTTACAATCAAGAGGCATACAATTGAAAACTACGCTAACGAAGTCGTAGGTAAAATTTAGTAATGAATAAACATGAACAGGTACTGTCTGTCTGATGCTTCTATTATCGTGGAAATGCTGGTTCTCACTGTTTTCGCCTTCACTATAGCACAATTTTAATACAGTTAAAAAGTAGAACTCACCATCCCAATACAAAGCATACTTATACTCCATACGCAATATAAATACGTAAATGATACAAGGTTGTTAACTTACATATGTAAGACTAAAGTTTTACCAATGTTTAGCAACAGTGGTGGTATGACCACACATTGAAACCAATGCAACCTTATCCTCATAGGCCTAATTAAAACTAGTCAAAGTCTCGCTACTCAACAATCAAATGAACAATTGATGAAGTACTTTGATTCAGCCCATCACTACCGTGAATAGATGATACATTATATTGAGTTGAGTAATAAATAAATCCCAATGTCAGTTGACATTATTATAACATTGTGTTATTTCATACAGACCATAAAATATGTACCTATACGTAATAACAAAAACTATACATTTATAGTCTTTTACACATTAAAATGCAAGACATTACTTTTTTTGAGACTGGCAACAATTAATTTACATACACGCAGTATCAATGTGTATGTGCTGTATTTTGCACAGACTTATCTCCTCAAACAGTGTACGTGACAGTATTAGGATGTTCAAGACTATTAACATTTGAGACGTGACCGTCTCAGGGATGAGTATCTAGGGACGTCACTGTGGACGAGACGTGTAAATATACACCAAGTTAGGAAAAGTATTCTAGTATGTCTATAATTTTATAAATATGTCGTAACTTGGCAGATATGAATAATAATATATATATATGGGTTTGTATTAATCATTATTTGTACTTTGTATGGTAAAGTGTTATCTTTGGGAACGAGCTTCTTTGACTGTTAATTATGTAAAGAGCCGCTAGGGGCGCGCGATTGTGTTTCGAGCGGGCCCGAGCGCGGAGAGTCGAGTGTAGTAGCTTGTTGTGGCTAGTTCAAGTTGACGGAGTTAACCGGCATGTTCAGACACTATTGCTCACAATATAGTTGACCGTTGGGCTTATAAGAGTAGTGTTGGTGGAGAACGTAGTAAAGGTTACTAGTACAGGAATTGGCGAGGATGGAAACCGTACTACGTATTTACTGCGGGAAATCTTAAATGATTTTGCCAATAGGTGCATGTCGGCTGACTACGATACTACATTGATAAATGGGGTGGTGGCATACCCATTTCTACTGCTCGTGGTATACAAGGCTAGCTGAGGACGAGGACGCCGATCGTGAGACGTGGACGTCAGTGGTATCTACTACGTAGGGGCCCAGTTTCGGGTCTTAGACGAGGAGGACGCAGTTAGTGGGACGTGGACGTCAGCAGTATCCAGTACGTGGGTGCCGGGTGCGAGTCCAGAACGTGTGGCTGTGCCCAAGGGGAGGACCCACCACGTTGAGACGGGGGTCAAGTCTTGGCTGTGCAGCAGTAACCAGCAGGGAAATCCTATTCCGGGAATGCAGGTACGGTGACGGCAGAGTAAACGGTGCCAATGAATTGGG
>PNEQ01102492.1:0-42039 GCA_003012365.1 Medauroidea extradentata | reverse complement strand
TTGTACCGTCTTTGAAGCTGACAAAGGTAAACGTGCGACAATCAACTGCATTACGATTAAATTACTTGATGCCGATGATCTAACCATAGCGTCTGCACCATAAACCCTACAGCCTGTAGGAGATTGCAACACAAGAAGTTACTCACTTCACCAGGAAAAATTGAATATATTTCTGTGGTTGGGTGCAGGTAGATGCGGGAACGAAAAATAATTTTGTGCACATGTAATAGAGATTATCTGTGTAATAGAGATTATCTTTACCAACGTTAGTATTCACATGAAAGTGAGCTAATAATGGCATGAGGAAGAGGAGGGTTTCAGGTTGGATGTCTGCAAGATATTTTTCCCTCAAAGAGGGGGGGGAAGATATTGATTGACATTTCCTGGGAAACCAGTTGCAAGTTGTTTCCCATGCTGATGTTTCGGATGGTATGTGATGGAGAGGGGGTGTACTGTTGGCGGTAAGACAAGCATGTGACTCTAGCTGTCACATTCTTGTTATCTAAGAAGAGTAAGATTTCGCTTTGTATAAAGAAATCAGGGGTAGACAAGCTGTGTAACGTACGTAGTAATGCTCACAGACGGAACGTTGTTGTCCGACGTCTGCTATAACATTTTTCAACACCTTGAATTTTTTTTAATTATTTGTGATTTTTTGACGGTTGCCGAGAGTATATTCATAAAATCGCTACCTTCGTAAAATCCAGTGTTCATAAAATCGGGGGTCTAGTGTAGTATGGAAACGAATAGTTATTTTTGTCGCCTGGCAAAGGAGTACCATGTGGAATATTTAGTCGACCCTCCCTCAACAACTTCCCTATTGTTGAATGATGAAACACCGCACCGTCATTATTTCGTCCGAAATCTCCAACGTTGATTGCAGTGAACAAACCATCTGCATCAACCAGAGCCATTAAAACTACCGAAATGAAGCATTTGTAATTTAAGTCTGTGGAACCTGTATTGGCACAACAACGAATACGGATATGTTTGCCATCTAGAGAGCAGATGCAATTGGGTGGATTCCATAATTCACAAAAACGTTGTGCAATTTCTGTCCAAGTTTGCTCAGTTGGCCATGGCATAAATAGTGGTTGCAAGTGAGACCATATAGCTGCACAAGCGGAATGAACGATGTTCACAACTGTTGATTTACCTCGGTAGAACTGCAATGACAGGTCTTAAAAACTGCTTCCAGTTGCTAGATACCTGAATAAAAAGTCAAGTGTTAAGAATGACTATAAATGCGTACATACATTGATTTATATAAGTAATTACACATTTTACCAAATACATACTTAGACTACGGCTCACCATCTGTTTTACTACGTATGTCGTACGTGCATCCCCCGCCCTTCATTCCCTCTGTGATTCGGGTTTGATCCTAGGCTTGGTACTCCGGGTTTTGGCTCACGGGAATATTGCTAGACGATGTCACTAGTCTGCAGGTTGGCTTGAGGTGCTCTCATCTCCCCACCCCTTCATTCCACCAATATTTAATCACAGGGTCTCTTTGCATTGTCTCAATTCTGTGTTGGTGGCAGCTTACAAATTAGGTCTAATTCACTACAGTAGCTAAATAAATATCAACCGGTGTTTGCTGGTGTTGTTTAAAAACAGTGTGCTGCACAGCAGTTATGTAAGGTCTACATATATTGATGAAGTACCTACTGTATTATTTTGTTTCAGAAAAGAACTGTCGCGAGCAATAAAAAATATCTGCACAGCATTTGGATGGTCACTGAAACCACAGAAATCTGGAGCGTGCAGCAAGGCAAAGAAAACCTACTATCTGTCTGAGCAGCTGTCTGTTCTCCTTCCTTATCTAAAAGGAGGACAGCCTACGTCTCGAAATTTAGATCTTCCTTCCATTGACGAGACCAACTGTAATGAAGACGGCAATAGTCAAATCAATTCAGTTTCAGTGGATGAAACACTCGATGACCAACCAGCACAGTTAATTGAAAGAATGCAGCTTCCCAAAAAACAAAAGATCCACAAAAGTCTGAAAAATGAAACTGACTCTGCTTTTCTTGAATGGATCAACATGAAAAAAAAAAAACGATAAAACAAAAGGAAATGATGCTGATAAGCGGTTTTTCAGTCCCTACTGCCAGATTTGAGAAAACTCGGTGAAACACGTAAGAGGAGCTTCAAAATACAAACTTTGACTTTGCTAAACAAAATGTTAGAGGAGAATGAAAGCGAGGCATTGAGGACAAGTACAACTTCTTCCAGCGTTTCTCCGTGGAATCAACCATCCACCATTGTTGGAAACAGTACTTATTCGGACACTTCGGCATGGAATGGTAACACTTAACACCCTTCCCACCAGTAAGGGAAGAAGAAGGGACTTTAGTGGTACAAAACGAAATGCTTATGACGTTTTTTGCACAATGATTAAACTTAAACCTACATTGCTTCTTTAGTGTTTTTTATTTTGAAAAGGCCTGGTTGTCTTTGTTAAGTTGCCGTTTCACTCATCGTGTCATCTGATATGTTGCATTGTACTTCATAAATCTTTGCTTATTTATACGAATTGCATTGCCTATTTTTAGAAATTAATATTCACTTACCTTATAGTAATAAGAAGTTTTTCGTCTGCAGAAATCCTCTTTCTGAAGTGTGTGTCATCTTTTTCAAGGTCTATTAACACCAGGTTCTTCAAAAATTGAAAACTTCCTACACTCACGAGATAAAATTCCTTGAATTTTGCTTCGTGCTGACCTAATTCGCGAGTAACAATTGCCGAACTGTTGTGCAAGTTGACAACATTGTACGTGTTCACCCAGTGATTCATTCGTTTCCTCAATCTGTTTACATACCAGTATACCACTACAGTATCTTCCTCTTCACTTGAACTCATTATTGCAATTGACCACTGGCTAGCATCATATTGTATCGTTCTAGTGTGGACCTCACCTGTGATATATCACTTACGATACATCACTTAAGATATATCACGTATCGCTCCAGTGTGAACGCTGCCTTATATGTTATATTCTTCCGTTGCCTTGTGTGTGTTTTCAATATTTTAAATCGTCGGATTGCAAAAGATCGACTATCCTGTAAAAAAATTATTTATTTTCGTATATGTATGTACGTATCTATATATAATTAAATGCTCAACTCACTCATCAATGCACAGCCCAAACCGCTGGACCTAGAAACATGAAATTTTCAGCGAAGCTTCCCCTCACGGCATAGGCACCCACTAAGGAAGGACTTTTCGAAAATCGAACCATAGTTATTATAATAATTGCTATTTTTTAGTTTCTATTTTCTTATGTTCCTCTGATGTAATCCTCTTGAATATTTTTTAGTTTCAAGTTCTTTGACTATCAGGTATTGCAACTGTAATTTTATTGTTTTGGCTGTAACCTCACATTGTGTTTGTCTACCAATTGAATGTTGTAAACTTCTGTAAATTTCCTACTTTGTTAAACATGTAAAAACTGTCTTTAATATTTGCGCACATAATAATATGTACAAACAAATTTAAAGTAATTCGCAAATCAAATATATACAGAGAATGTAGTAACACCATCAATTAGTACGTAATTAAAAGTTAGTTACTCTTTTCTGTGGTACACGCGTGTGAGCAGCAAAGGGACAGCTAGTGTGTGTATATGTAAGTATGTTAAAATTTTTGGATTATTTAAATTTTAATCTCATCAAATTTTAATATATTTTGTATGTGTTTATAGGAGACCTTGTAGCCTATAACGTAGTTATTCGGTGTGAATTATTTCAGTTCGGGAAATTGGTTTTCCTTTAAAAAATAAAACCATTTTATGTACGCAATCTATGAGTTTGACATGCAAATAAAAACACTACGAAAATTAAAGAAATGTCATTACAATAAAAAATAGTCACAATGTACGTCTACAAAACAAACCGTATCTCGTACAAATAAAAATCTTTAAAACAATCAAAATTTTCTGTTAAACGCCTCCTTGATTAATATGTATATTTTAAAACGACCTAATTTGTCACGGTTTGATTATGATTACCATTCCTGGACATCGCTTTTATGCAAATGATATCTTTGTCTCCATTGAAAAAAAATAAATTTTCAAAGTATTGGACAGATGAAACCGTTTTTCAATTAGCATTCATGCTACTAGGCAATGCGAGATGATAGCGTGACGTTGCAAGTGACATTGCCGAGCACAGAGAGAGCTCATCATAACTGGAAAGAGAAGCGAGTGATTTATGTCAGTACTCTGAATGAGAGTGAGAACTCGAAACCTAGTAAAGCGATATCTCAATCGGAAAGAGAAACGAGTGGTTAATGTGAGTATTGAGAATCTGACTGATAACTCGGATCAAGGTAAAGCGAGACGGTAACCCGAAATAGAAACGAATGGGGAGTGGTTTGTGTGTGGACTTGGGGGAGCAGTATAGACTAAGCTTACTGGCCAGTGTACAATTTTGATAAGATGAACAGCGTAGGGTGTGATAAGAAAAAATTAGGCGACATGGTGAATTCTTTACTTTGCTTTGCAAGGAGAGAAAGTGTAAAAAAAAAACAGTGATTGAATCGATTTCAACACGCAAGAATCGGAAACCGAGAACTCTAAGAAGAATCGAGTACTCATTTTGTTATCACTCGATTCTGCCCATCATTAGGAAAAAGCCACACCCCCATGGCTCTCCTCCACCCTCTCCACTGTCACACTCTAGACAGTGTGAATGTTAACGTTTCTTTGTTGTCAGCCACATTCTTCTTCCCTCCCCCACCCTGGGCATTCCATTGCCCCCTCCCCGCCCAGCTTCACCATCTTGTGCTCCTGTGAATTATTTTACATACTAACAATAGCAAGGATCTTACTGTTTCCCTGGAACTGGTTGCAAAAATCATGGTGCGCGCTATACATGAGTAGTAAACCCCCGATCCCACGACATCGGATCTAGCGACATTGGCGATCTAACGATATAATTTCCAGGAACCGTGTAAAAATTAATATTTTAAAAATTTATCAAAGCTAAGGAAAGTGAAATAGATCGCAGTAAAACGTTAATTAAAAATAATTATGTGTACATTAAACAATAACGTAATGCAGTTATCATAAATTAGTAATATGCAGCTGTGAAACAAAAAACTGTTTAAAAATGCTAGAAACTTCGGCTGGAATATAGTTGAAGCGAGCACCGGGTGCGTAGGCCGCGTGCGCAACACCGACATATGTGAGATGTGATGACTAATGCTGCCTTATCTCCTCCTGCTCTCCCTGACTTCTCCGTGCTCTGTCCTGCCTGAACGTCCCTCTCACACTCCTCCACATGTCCTTATTTTAGCTACTCAGTTTGATATGCGACGTGGCATAGCAATAGTAATTTACAATTTTTTTTTTAAGTTGGGGGGGGGATAACGAGTTCATTGGCGGGGCTTGTAGGCGCACAATTCGAAGTCTTTAATTCTTCTTTACAGAAACAAATATTATAGGTGCATCATCTTATTTCACCAAGTCCATGGAAAACAAAATAAGGGTGAGCTAACCCATCTCACCCTTCATATGTGTGTGTCTTTAATCCTTTCAGTTCCAAATGTATCTCAACTAAAGCCGACCTGGCCGGCGTTATATCACACACTTTATAGTAGCCTTAATCACCATCGCTGTCCATGTAAGTAAAAAACTCGAATATTAGTTTTTCCTTTTTACAAGTGTTGGCATGACAGTCATTGCGAGAGAAAGTGCTAAGCCGTCATCCAAAGGGTGAGAACATGGAGCAAAGTATACAAAAAAACCGACACCCTATATCAATATCTTGCAACATATTCCAAGCCGGAATACCCTCCAAAGACAGTGAAATTCTCTAACTGTCTCGTTAATCCAAGTGTGCACTTGAACTTGTAGGTGCGCCGCCAAAGGTAACAAACGTCTGCAGCGTGAGCACAACTATTCGGATGCCTTAGGTCACGCTGTTTATCGGTTTGGTTCCTCCGTCTTTGGCACATTCGACTCTCACTCTGACCAACACCAAACGTTCTACTCCTTTTCCCCAAGGAACACACCTCGCCGCTGGCTGGCTCTCCTCCCCCCCCCCCCACACGCCTCGAGTGTGCATGCGTCTGAGTGCCGCTTCCCACGGAGGCGAGGAAGAGGGGAAGGGGGAGAAGGGAAATTAGGAGCGGGAAGGGGTCAGACTCAAGGAGGGGAACCAGACACACAGAAATTAAGTGTGAAGACCACCAAAATAAACCCGACGTAAAATTCACATACCAAAATTAAAATACATCAAACCAACCTAAAAAGAAAATCAACCGAGAGTAGCTCAATGTCTCCATGCTAAGTAAGGATAAGCCTTAATGCGATGCACAGGCTGCGCTTTCCCACGAGTAAAGAGGATATCTGGTTTCAGTTCCCTTTTCAGGAAACAACCCTTTCGAGGATTGGAGTGGGGAATGCCAGGCTGACCCGGCCCGAAGACCAACCCCCTGACGACTGACTAGCTGAGCGCAGTGCCCGCCTTATATACCTCTGAGGAGGGGTAGGCTAAAAATTACGGTTGGCAAGACGGCCGTCGGGCCACTCGAGTCGGTCTGCATCTACAGGTGCGCCACATTCGCACAAAGAAAATATCCTCTCATGGCACAAAGTTACTCTGTTACACAAATAAACTTCCCGACTTACATAACAACACTTGTTTTGCTGTTGTAACACTGTAATTAATACATAAGAATGTTTGTGTTATCGTAAAACACATTTTTAAGCATTAACTAGTTCAATTTATGTTAACGTGCATATTTCCTGCAATCACTCTTTAGTGCCCTTTACAGATTCTACGAACTAAATTGGCACTATTGGTACAGCACAAATATTGCAAAGGCAGTTATACATGGGCGTAAATCAGTAAATCCTAGTTCTAACGACACAGCATACTCGGTGCCAGATAATTATGTCATATCACCAGTGGTTTTAGTCCCGTGGTAATTAATTTTGATCCCCCCCCCCTCTGCCAACAATTTTTTTAAGTGTGTTTTTTCTTAAAGTCAATGTAGAACAATTGCTGACTTCAAATAAACATTTTTTTTTATGGAAATTATATTTTAGTATAATTAAAAGATGTCTTCCAAATTAAATGGTACCCCATAATCCCAAAATTACCCTCCTTACATTTCTAAAAATATTAAAAATGGTGAGCACCGCAAAGTTTTATGCTATAAATTGTGCCCTCTTATTAAGCAGACACCGTAGTCACAGGCTGCCAGTCTTAGTCTAGTACGACCAAGGCACTCTACCGCTTCACACACCCACCCATGAGTTAATGCTCAACACTATCATTGACATGACAACAACACAGGGATACTAAATATCTACCAAGAATATTAATGCAGGTTCTTATAAAATTTTAAGTATATTGTAAATCAAATTCAGGTACAAAGAGCAAGTACAAGTAACACATCAGCGATGTCAAAATGGGCACGAGCCAAGAATACAAAGCAATAAGCTGTTAGTACAAGAATAGTTAAATTCGTTCCAAATATTATCTTAGTGTGAACAAGCGGCTACATGCACGCTCCATATTACTTAAAACAAACTGCAGGGACACGTCCCGACTGTGCAAAGCTCGCGCTCGCGATGACACTACCCTGATTAATAACAACGCAAGAGATGAACTAATTAAACCAAACTGGACAAACGTAGAAATCCAAACAAGAAACAAGATGGCAGATTATTAACTTACTAAAGAAAAGAACAGGATATGTCGCCGCGGTCGCGAGCCAACACAACTGCCCACAAGCTGGCCCAGGAGAAGACTGACTGTCTGGCACACACATTCCAGCCAACTCAGCCGGCGCGGAGGGGAAAAGGAGAGGGGAGGAAGGAGGGAGCACACGAGCATGACCGACAACTGCCGAGCATACACGAAGACGTCCAATCGGGGTGATAACACAACCACGTGACGAGGCACTCACGTTCTAGTCCAGGCAACCTGACGGGTAATCCATAATCAGAGTATCAAGCACACTGAAGTTCTTATTCTCAAAAGGCAGACTTGGGAGTCAAGACTCCCAGTACAAAATAATGCTCATACTTTATCATATGTAGTGTTAAGATCAAGTAAGAATGATTTAGTATGTGATAAACAATATTGTAGAATATTTAAGGCAGTAAAGATATCCTATAAAAATTGAAAACAACTTCACGTCATAACTCCTTGTGCCGCTGGACTACAAATTGATACAATACACATAAATACAACCTTTCTTTTTCGTTGTAAAATTGAATTAAATAGAAGAAATATAAACACAACTTTTCATCTGCACAAGAGTGCAATCAATTTTATACGTTTCGAGCGGTAATAAGTTTGAGAAATACAATGTTAGCCTACGCTTATTTTTAGCATGCGTGAATTCATTTCTTCTCTGCTTGAAAACATAGCACCTTATTTACAGAACATTATTTGGGGCAACTAGTAGCTGTAAAAGAAACTCCACAAATAAAAATGCATTTTAGGCAGTTCAGAATAAAGTGAGCACTCAAAAGAGCCCTGCTAAAGTTCTATTTTCAGACGACCAATTCGTATCTTTCCACGCGTAACTGTTGACGGGACATGTCTAACCTCTCTGGACACGTCACTTGATGTTTGTGCGTGTAAGATGAATTGTGCAGTTGGTAGGAACCTATATAAATTGATAAAAAATGTTTATTAATCATATAAAATATAATTACAGTATGTTGATTTCGGTTGATTTTGTTTCTATGTTGTTGCATTTAAACAGGAAAATATATGGAAGTGTATTCCGTGATTTCGCTGCCAACCATACATGCAGTAAGGCAACTACTGTATAGTTAATGTTGAATTATGTGGAGTAACAGGTAGTGATATTTTTCAAAGGTTAAATTATTTGTGCTCACTTCATCCCGAACGGTCTATAGAATACCACTTATCAGCCAGACTTAAGTATTTTTTCAGATAGGCTAACCTGTCACACCAAATTAAATAACATTGTGCTTGCAGAGCAGCATACTTTGTAACCGACAATTTAAACATACCTGTGTAAAAGCTAATAAATTTCTGGCCATCATCAGACAAGTTTTAACCCACGTATTGTGTACACACTGAGTTACACTTTGAACAGGAATTTCGAAAAGGACAAACAAAAAAATTATGATATTAGCAGCAACAGAGTCGGGGGGGGGGAAGGGGGAAAGAAAAGGAAGAGAAGTAATGATGGGTGAACCGGGCAGTGAGAACATTTTCTCTTTCTCTGCCTCCCACTTTACAACCAGCAGTTTATGACAACAACTCTATTTTCTCCGCACCTTCCCGCCCCAAACTTTTTTTCCAAGTTTTTTTTTCTTTTTTCAGTACATTGTAACTAAAATGTTAAGCAAACAAAAACATGGTAATCGGTGCATACACGAAAATATCGCAAATAAGCAAGTTTAACCAATAAATGTAAAGCAATGTATATACTTATGTAGCCGACGTGACAGTTTGTCGCCACTCTGCTGGCAAAGGGGTTGAATTTATGTTTCCTCCCTGAAGGGGAGGAGAGGCTGCTAGATGTCCCGAGGAGATTGGTTTCCTGGGCATTCGACACAACACAGTCTCTACAGCAGAGAGGGAAAATTCTCACTTTTCATGAAAAGGGGGTTGGAGGGGGGGCAGGCGTATTAACCACTTACCATTTCTAGAAGAGTTCCCTCAGGAGGCGGAATTTCGATCTGACTCAGGCTTCAGCTCGACAGCGGCTTCCCTCTTCAGTTGCTGGATGCGGGGGTGTGGCAATGGTGCCGGTTTTTCGGGAGTTTTGATCGGACTGATCAACGGTAGCTGAAGGCGGTGTAGGTCTATAAGGATGCGACTAAAATTATCTCGTTTACATCTATAGACGGCTTGTTCTCTGTGTCTTAGTAGTGGCGACAAAATTCTGAAAGTGTTGTGGGTTTTTTGGATATTTTCTGAAGTGAGGGAATTACTCCCACAGGTATCTCACTGTTACTTGTAATGGCCTGTCGGCGCTTAGCTGCAGCTTCTGCCATACGACCTTCTATCACTGCTCGTTCCTCAGGCGAAATATTAATTATCAGACACTCTGAATCAGACATTAGTACTTTAGAAATGAAACTATAGAAATACGTTTGAACTGTATATTGTTATCCCTTGGTACACTTTTACAATCACTGACTTATACACTGGTTAATACATTCGGTTTTTGCATACGCAGGTCTTTATACACTACTGGTTTACAATATTCACTATTATTGACCGCATGGTCGTTTATGCACGGAGCCCCGGAACTTCTCTCGGACTTGGCTCTACTTCCGCATCCGGCGGTCACAGATATGCGCCTCTTGGCGACTAGTTAGACTCGCGGTAGGGTGCGTTTCCTAATACTGCCCGCGCGGCTAGGGCGTGTCTCCTTACGAACTGTGCTTTCGGCACAAGAGTGGGTAGGTGGGTTTAGGCTCCCTTCTCAGTAAGCAACCATTTCGAGGTTGGGGGGTGGTGCCTAAGCTTGCTCGGGGAGGAGGCCCAAGCCCTAGACTGACAATTTGGCTAGACAAGTGCCCGCCTTATATACCCCTGAGGGGGGCTTAAAGTACCGTTAGTGGGTGGTGAAAATGGCCGCCGCTGGAGAGGAGGACATCTGCTGGCTAGCAGGCGCACCACTCCAACACCCACAAATCTCCCACACTCGGCCAAAAAATACATGACTCTTTTTAAAACTTTCCAGCGGGGCCGTGAAAATGTCTGTGTTGCCAAAAAAGAAATAAAGCACTAAGTAAATACACAAAATTAATAATATTACGTTTACAATAATTATATACACATTTTCTCTCTTAAAATTTCATAATTTGCTGCCTGGCATTGTTTGCATCGTGTCCTTCTGTTTGTTTACATAGGTTATGGCGGGCGTGAATATATACATACAAAAATGGTAAATATAAACCTCTCTAAACCTTTAGTTTTACGTTATACGGCAACACGGCTCACAATACTGGATTTAAATTACCCCTTGGGTAAAAATATGGTAGGCCTAACTCTTACATGTTATTAATATTACGGGGCCGAGTGTAAACTATATCTAAGCACCTTGCAGGGTGCGTCAAGTTGTTATGTAGTGAAGTCTGCTGAAGTGACACACAGCAGTTTGCTGTGTCGAATGCCATCTAGGCACCCATGTGACATCTACTTCAAGCTGGGCTAGTTTCGACAGGATTTACATTAAAGTTGAATGTCGCCTGGGCACTTTCGTGATTTTGGCTATAAGCTGATACATTTCAAAGGTTTGTTCAATGAAGCGCAAACGGAGTTGAAGTTTTTGACGAACTAAGACCATTTTACAATAATATTATTTTCTTCACTTTAACGTACACAATAATAAACGGAATATGTCACAGATTGGTCTGTAGAATAATTCACATAAGTCCGTTGTAAGTTGCGGCATTAATGACAAAGCATAAGTACCAAAATTGTGTAAATACATTTGGTAATTAACTTCATAGTTCTAGATGTAGAGGGAGTTTGGAACCAGTGGACCACCCCACTTCTTTCATGTTCAGAGTTGATGGTTGGTTTGGCAAATTTAATCTTCCTTGTTATATACAGTTTCCTATTATGCTTTCAAAGAAACATTAATTCATTAATGGGATATAATTCAACACTATCACATCTTGTACCTGAATCATGACCCTCAGATTCTGTAAGATCTTTATACATGTATTCATTAGTACCTTTGTTGTGATTAAAAATGTGTTTTCGTAAAAAGTTAAGTTTTAATTGTCATTCAGTAAGCATGTACCTAGTTATGTATTTTATGTACTTTATTTGTATATGAACTCGTCTTTTGCAGTATGTAAGACATATAAGGTTTTGTATAAAATAATTTTTCAGTATTTATTGACTGCGAGGTTATTTTCCGTGAATGTTGTTTTCAAAGGTATTTGTGTGCCTGGTGTAGCATGTATATGGTTGTGTTTCAGCCGTGTGTGGTACTGAGCGTAGTAGAGCAGCTGGCTAGGTGTCGCAGTATGTCTGCAGCTAGAGGAGTGGACTGGTCCATAGTACAGCCAGGGGAACTGTTCACGGAGGACTTACATGCAGTACAGTTGGCTGTGAGGTGAGTGCTGAGGTTGTCTACTCTCGAGGTAGCATACAAGCTCCTGTTTAAGGTACCAGATGTACTCAGTAATAAACCAGAGCATATTGTCTGTTTCGCTGTACATATTATTCCTTAGCCTGCAATCATCATGCTATATTTTCACAACTGCCACTTGACAGCACAGTTTATGTTTAGAAATTAAAATATATATTTTTTTATCTATTCTTATATTTTAATGTTATCTGCACAACTTAGAAAATTAATCTCTCACCTGTAGTTTTGTAAGAACTAGTTTGAATAATCAATTTGTCGCCTTGCTATCCCTATCGGGTTAGGGGTTGTGAGATTGTGTGCATGTAGAGCAGTGTATGTCTCTAAAATGTTTTTAAAACAGAGCATAAGACTAGAGGTTATCCCTTCTAGAGCTAGTATTGATACAATGAGCTACTACTGAGCATGCCATCAAGGAGGAACTCTGGTAACGATAGCACAGGGACTGCATCTTCACATTAGAAGAAAGGTGATGTTACTCGCCATAGATTAAATGTAAAGGTTGGAAGTTTGTTTCAATAAAGGGAAATTCCAAGTAAATTTGATTCTATTAGTTGCATATATTCAAGACAAAACAAGATACATTACTTGAGACTGGTTGAACATGCTCTTGGTATTCATCACACTCAAACTGTAATCAGTGTTGAATCAGTCTAAATTTAAAGAAAACCTAACCTTGACAACATGAGTTTACAAAGGCTTGAAGTTCAAGAAGAATACAACTAATTAGCAGGGTACGTCGGACCATGAGACCTGGGGGACAAAAAGTATGACTTCGGGCCGTTTTGACACGAGACAAAATAATATCTGGACAGGGCGCTTTGGGCCATGAATTGCTGAAACAATAACCGAGTTGTGCAATTGACAATAGTTATGTGGCTATCAGTACTTTGACCTCTAGGAGAGTTACAACCATCTACATAACTTCCCTTTTGTAACTTCCTAACAACTCAAACACTAATGTGCTACGGGCCATTACAATACTTGGTAACATGAAGTAGGCTAGTATGGTAACATTTACACACCGTATTTATTTGTGTATAGCGCACACTTTTATTCCAAAAGAACTGATATTAATTCAGGGGTGCACACTATACACGGAAAATAGAAAAAAATTGGAATAAAAGTTTGGGGCGGGAAGGTGCGGAGAAAATAGAGTTGTTGTCATAAACTGCTGGTTGTAAAGTGGAAGGCAGAGAAAGAGAAAATGTTCTCACTGCCCGGTTCACCTATCATTACTTCTCTTCCTTTTCTTTCCCCCCTATCCCCCCCCC
Organism: Medauroidea extradentata; assembly: GCA_003012365.1. Taxonomy (NCBI): domain Eukaryota; kingdom Metazoa; phylum Arthropoda; class Insecta; order Phasmatodea; family Phasmatidae; genus Medauroidea; species Medauroidea extradentata. Next base: position 28,653 of record PNEQ01102492.1, on the reverse strand, counting down.
TGCTAATACCCTAATTTTTTTGTTTGTCCTTTTCGAAGTTCCTGTTCAAAGTGTTACTCAGTGTTTACACAATACGTGGGTTAAAAACTTGTCTGATGATGGCCAGAAATTTATTAGGTTTTACACAGGTACGTTTAAACTGTCTGTTACAAAGTATGCTGCTCGGAAATTTTATGGGGCAGAAACGGAAGTTTGTGGGTGGCGGGCGGAAGCAATATGAGAAATTAATTTTGATGTACTGTGATCAGCTATCTTTACTTGGAAAAAGAAAGGATGAAAAAAGGGTGGCACTGTTCTTCCCCCCACCCTCTCCTCCCGGTTGAGAAAGGCAAGGCAGAGTGGCAGGGTGGTAGTTGGGGCCGTCTGCTTGTCGCCACACCCAGCGGCATTTCTGAGCCTTGCCTTCCTCTCAGTTTCGGATCGTAAATAAAAAAGGCAAGCACTTGTTACGGCAAGTTAATTATCTCGGGGTGAGGGGGGCATACTGGAAGCAGCAGGCACACGGGGCATTGAGAGAGTGGAATATTAATGTTATCTTTCCTCTCTCTTTTCTTTGTTTTCAGCCATGTTTTCCTAGTGGTTAGTATGAGTTTGAGTTAGGTTAAGGAATGCCACTGATGATGAAAGAATACACATAGGTTGTGCCTTTCGAAGTCACCAACTTGTGGCAGCTTGTGTGTGTTTGGGTTGGGGGGCCTTTCGAACATCACCCTCAGCGAGTACGAGAAGAGGTAAGGTAAGGTGAGGGTTAACTGAAGGGGTCTTTCGGTCATCACCCAACAGTACATTTCAAAGAATAACAAACAGGCACGGTACATAATTATGTGCATACAGTATTTCTCTTATTTACGTATGATTGCACTGTATAAAGTCAGTGCACAGGGTTGTAAATACTGGTTAGGCATAGCCTGTATTTATGAATAAACTGTGATATTTGTTAACAAAATTGTGGGAAACAGTTATGTATACATTTAAATATGCATTGGATAAATGTAAGTACATATAAAGACTGCGTCATTAAAATCTTACATGCTAACATATTACCCATGTATAAAATAAGCAGCAACATGGTGAATGGTGAAGTGTGAGTGAATTCTAGTACTTTAAGGTTATGATAGTAAAGGGTTAAAAATCAGGGAAGCGAGCAGTTAAAATAAGCAATTTGTGGACCATTAATTCAACACCAAGTGAAGATTTTTTAAAGCGTTGCTTAATTTCTATTTTTAGTCAGTTTGTCTCTTTCTGTTGCGTGTAAAATAAATTACCTAGTCATTCACAGCTATTGAAAACACTTTATTAAAAAATTATTGCTGGCCAGCAGTCTAACAACTCTGTGGAAAACATTCCATTGTTGATTTTTAGAATCAACATTTAGCATTGGAGGATGATTAGGAGCTATTCATTAAGATTAATGTGTTCATTACCTGTTGTTCCCAGGATTCTGTTGCCAGAAGAATGTACCCTTTTGAACCACCTACATAAATACTAGTGCTCCTATTATTGTTTCATTAAACGTATGAGTGAGACAAAGCAGAACAAGCAACCCACACTTATTTTGACTTTTATCAGGTCACATTATATTCGATAAGTGGCACTGTCTGTGCATTTGGTGGTCTATAGCTGTTGCCTTTTCCATAAGGAGAAAACAATATGATAAATAATTACTAACTGTAGAGAACTGCTTGTAACAGTTATTCTTCGAGCTGCAATCTCCAGGCTTTTATTGGACAGTATTCTCAAAATGATCTCTTGGTGGAATTTCCAATTCTAGCACAGTGTACTTCACAGATAACTGAAAAGGTGTTAAAAATTATCATTATCACTTCCTCTAGTCTGATGTGTGGTGTTCTGCACGAGGGCAGGTTTAGAACTGCAGGTGGTACCAGATATGAAAACAACTGACTAGGCAAGGTAATTGTGCGGTAGTTTGCCCTTGCTCTCTACAGTATGGGAGTGAGGGGTCTTGACCCTGGAGAGGCAACTGTAAACATTGACCTCCTCAGCTGGGAATTGAACCTGGGACCCTTGGTCCAGCAGTCAGAAGTTCTAACCACTAAGCCAAGCATTCAGGCATGCTATCCTGTAGTAAGATTAATTTTGAAGTTTGTAGAGACCTAAGTTAGTTAGTATTGAACTGGACAGGCCGTCCAGCTCTATGAACATTTATCAGGAGGTAAAATATCATTCTAAGGATAAAGACTAGGAGTGTCTAGAAGGAGCCTAGCAGTGCGTAAAAGAGGAATCTCTGTTTAAATCGCACGCAGTGAGTGAGTGCTCCCGTGAACTTGTGGTGTATCCCCCCCCCCCCAATTCCGTCTCTGCTTGAAGACTAACTTTGTCGATCTTCGGCCTCCGTCTGCCGTTTCCGTGCCTCCCCTTCCTTCCTCCCCTCTTCCCGGGCGTCTGCTGGGTCGAGTATGCTAGCTCGAGTCAGTCGTCACTCATGCTCCGTCCTATGTGTTCCTCAGGTCTTCTCGTGGCCGACGTGGCACCAATGTTTCTTCTGTTTATTCTTGGTAAGTTTTAGTTTCATTTGTTTTAGTTTATTCCTCGGTTTATTTCTTGCATTCAATATCTAGTTAATTCTGCTTGCTCAGTGCCATTTTGGCCGCGAGGGGATTGTTTCCCTATTGATCCTTTGCCATTCGACTCAGACACCATATTGGATTTGTTAATTACTGTCAAATGAACGTTTATGTACGGAATGCTGTTGTGCATCATAACATCATAATTTGTACTTGCAAGTCTGTAAGTATTGTTAATAAATGTACCTGAATTTGAGTATGTTGTTCTGTACAAATTATTAGTAGTTTCATTGCCCCGTCCTACGAACAGTGGCGTTGCCAGAGTTTGTGCAGGGGGGTGGAGCTAGGGATGATTGGCCCTGACGGGCGTGTCGCTGTTGACGTGCCCGTATGATACCGGCATGCAACACTTGTTGTTAGTTATTTGTAATTGAGCGCTGTTCGTCTGAGTGAGACGGGCTCAGTATGAAATATGTGTAACATACAATATATGATATAAATAAGTACATTTAGTTTAATATCAATTGAAGTTGGTTGTATTTAAATTTTAAAAAATATGTAGGACTACTTAACTGCCAACTGTACAAAGAAGAGAGGCAACCATTAAAGTTGAATCATTGCATAAGAATTTTTTTTTGTGGTTTCTAAAATGCTCAGTTCATTGTGAACTGAAATCCGTCCTGTGTTCCTATCTTCCTGCAGAGAGTCACAGTGTGTATGAGAGAAAGCAGGGATGAAGGTTGGGCAGCTACTTGACTAGCGAGATTTACTTTACGGGTGAATTAGAATGAGTGTGGACGAAGGGCAGAATGAGGGAAGCGGGTGAAACTGGAGTTCCCTGAGAAAGCCTGCATCCCAAAGGCAATGTACGTGACATTTTCCGCACACTAAAAATTCAGAACTGTAAACCCGCCAGTTATTGAATCCGGATGATCGAGATGGGAGGCGAGAGGTCTGACCCCTCAACCACCACAGCTCCAGTTTATTATGGACTGCGTATACACAAATTCAGGCAAATAAGCTGTCAAATATTGCAGGTATTGGTAGCTGATTAAATGTGTACAGTTCATATATTTGATCACAGACCTTGGGTCAGTTCTGTAAGGCAATATAATAATACATATATGAATACATGTTATGATGATACTTGATTAATGGAAACTGTTGTAAACATCCAAAGTGCTTCATCAAAGATTTAAGTGTCCTGCGTGCAGTGTACCAGTAAAATCGCAATAATTTGAACTCACTAAATTCTAAATTCTCTGTGATCCTATATGCTTCGTTGTTTGGTTACTTCAAAATGCCACATAATGTACATTATTGTAAGTAAAATTTTTTCTAGTCTTTGTCAAACTAAAAGTATTCATCAGAGCTACAGTAATTGATATTTTTGTTGTGTAACATATATGAGCGTTGCTAACAATGGCTGTACTGTGTTCATAAGGCAACTACACATAGCTGTGAGACCACGGGATACACTCATTGGCAGGGGCTGGCTGGCTTGTTATGTCTCTTCTGATTCTGTGTATCATGCTCCTCTCCTGTTTTTATGTATTTCTCTCTCTCTCTGTTTCTTTCAAAGCTGTCTGTAGTCTATTCCATGAATGAGTGCATTTCCTTACATATAACATTTTTCACAGGTCCCATGGAATATGTATAACAGGACTGTACTGTATTTCTATTTAAATTTTTCTTCCATAATTGTGGTTGGCTACCCAGGCTGTAGTTTGTTATGGTAGAGGTAGTTCTGGAATGTTCTAGAAAGTGGAATATGCAAGTCTTAATTATAATTGCTATACACAGTTTATTCTTTTTGGTATGAGAAATTCATTGTTTTTATTTAGGAAAGAGGTGAATGACATTTACAAGAGATTTTACGTAGGATTGATTATCTGCAGAACATGCAATATCCTGATTGGATGGCGTTTAGTGACTTAATTCTGCTGGTCGGTTAATTAAGAAGTGGGGACACCAAGAGAAAATAAAATACTACTAGTTCTTTTTGTGTTCAGGAGATCTAATTCTAAAGTAATTTGGACCTCAACTATTTGCATAGTGCCATCTTCACCTGAACTGGCACCACTGGTGACTGTAACTTCTTCGAATTTTAATTTTGGTTTGAACATCAATTTAGTATATGTATTCTTCATTGGAATTACTATGTTATATCTATTGTGGTGAGTCGTGTACACTAGTTTTTGCAGTACTTAGTGATGCCATCTCAGGTCGTCAATGTTCGTGGAAGTTTAGTTTTAGTGTAAGGGTTTTGTAAAAATATTCTTGCATAGAAAGTAACTTTGAAAATAAATACTTTTTTTCTTATTTAGCTCCCATATCATCTTGATTAATCCACATTTTACTAATTAAATAATAGTAATACAATACGGTGCACAAGTACTTACAGAATAGTACTCGTTGATAGAACACACACAAGAAAGGACAAACACATTTTCCACGGAAGCGCGGAGGCTTGGACGTTTTGCCGGCCGGGCTGGCTTCTTCAGGCGGCGAGTGGAGGCACACCGATGTCTATTGTTCAGCAGAGGTTGGTAATCAGTGCACCTAGCGGCCAAAGGACACACTAGGTGTGGCGGGAAGTTTGAAAGTGGGAAGAGAGGTTATCTTATGTTGAGGTCAGGTGGCTGTCTAGATTTGGCGATGTATTGGTGAGCCGGTTCCCAGCGTCTCAACTCAGCACTGTTGTTCTGCTGAGGCAGAGCCCTCACCACTCTGGTAGTGTAGCAAGAGTTAAAACTGGATTGATGTGATGCAGCATGTGCTGCAACTGGCTTTTCATGTGGGTCAACAAACACCCCAGCTAAGGCTTTTTTTCGTATCACCTCCGGGGTCATTCGTCCTTTGTCTAAGAGTGTTGGTGGCCACAGAGCTGAATACAAAAAAGTCTTAGCTGGGGTGTTTGTTGACCCACATGAAAAACCAGTTGCAGCACATGCTGCATCACGTCAATCCAGTTTTAACTCTTGCTACACTACCAGAGTGGTGAGGGCTCTGCCTCAGCAGAACAACAGTGCTGAGTTGAGACGCTGGGAACCGGCTCACCAATACATCGCCAAATCTAGACAGCCACCTGACCTCAACATAAGATAACCTCTCTTCCCACTTTCAAACTTCCCGCCACACTTAGTGTGTCCTTTGGCCGCTAGGTGCACTGATTACCAACCTCTGCTGAACAATAGACATCGGTGTGCCTCCACTCGCCTCCTGAAGAAGCCGGCCCGGACGGCAAAACGTCCAAGCCTCCGCGCTTCCGCGGAAAATACGTTCATCCTTTCTTGTGAGTGTTCTATCAACGAGTACTATTCTGTAAGTACTTGTGCACAGTATTGTAATACAGTAAACCCTCGTTTTACCGGACTATTTGGGGGGAAGTGTGGTCCGGTAAATCAGATGTCCGGTAAATCGCGAAGTACCAAAATCGGCACACGAAAATAGACAAGCAGATAGATTTATAGCAGTGTGATACGCGTAGTAACGCAACGTGTTTGGTGTGGTCAAATCGCTGGAAGTGGGTGAGGGGGATGGTTTGTGCTGACTGGCGGGAGTAGAAAGATAAGCACATGCCTTTGTCCGCTCATTGAGATAACCAAGGACGGAGGGCGGGGGAAGAGTAGAAGGGGAGGGACAGGAGGCGGCTTGCTATCAACTTGGTTTCATGTTACGTTGCGTGGTAACATGTGACACGTGAACTTAGGCTACAGCTTTGTATTTCACACACAGTAAAGCGTTTATTTACGAAATATATAACAAATAAAAAATGTCCATCTAAAACTACTGCTGTTTGCATCGCGACGCAGATCCGTATACCGTGTCTGTGAGATAATAATCTAGCCGCTCTCCTTGAGAATTTCTGAAGGGCAAGGGACGGAAATGCTGAGCGTGAGAAAGGCATGTGTTGCGCTAGTTTGTCTGCAGCAGATTCAATCTCTCTACACCTCACACATTTACACTGCACGAGCGTTGTTGAACATACATTGCCTCGTCGTGTGAAGATGCGGTAGCAAGTTTCACGTGTTGCCTGGGTCCAAAGTGCCATTTTTTTTGTTCATCATATTTCAACACATAACTATTTAACTAGTTTTTTTCTTTACCAATGTCCGACTCGGTTTGTTTCTTGACACCGTAATCATCACACAACTTTGCTACAGAAACACCGGCCTTCTATTATTTCTATTAGTTCAAATTTTTTGCTTGACTTGAAAGTTATTCTAGGGTGTATTTCTTTTCTGTCTTGTTGCAGACACTTTTTCATTTTAAAAAACCCATAATCTTTATCGCGTACATACATCCACTGCGTTAAAAACTCATGTAGACATGACAGTCGTTCTTGTCCAGACATGTCAAAACACTGATGAGAGATTGACTAGCTCTGCTTACCGTATTACGCGGCTATCTGTGCGCGCGCCTGATGTCGCTCACCAAAGCACAATAACCAGGTAGGTCTTGCGCTGTTGATCTTACAGTTCAGTAAAATAAAATTCAGGTAGACAGTCATTCTTGACCGGACACGGCACGTACCCCGATGCGCGATTAAAAATAGCTATGTCTACCGTCTTAGGCGGCTCTGTGCGCGTGCCTAATGTCACTTACCAAAGCACAATAACCAGGTAGGTCTTGTGCTGCATGTGACAAGTAGATCCGACGGTGGAATAATTTTGTATCGCCAGATTTTGTCCGTTAAATCCGAAGTCCGCTGAATGGAGGTCCGATAAAACGAGGGTTTACTGTATTATTATGTAATTAGTAAGCCTAGTGGCCTCTTCCCGCCAAACCACATTTTACTAAGTTAGTCCAAAAAAAATTTCATCCAATGTGAATGTTTTTCATCTATTATCTAGTTTGTGAGGTTTGTGCAGTGTAATTCACAACATCCGTTATAAGGGAAGATTGCAACATTTCTGTTTGGCTATCGGAATAGTTTACATTAATAGTTATTGACTTTCCCTTTGATTAGCTGTTTTACCAAGTTGAGTACAAAGATAAACAGCCCTCGATGATCATAGGTGTAACAACTCATTAAAAATGGATAGTAAATGTTTATGAAATGAAAAGAGTCTAAATGAACAGCTAATAATTGGCTGACTGTTAGCTTAACGTTTAATATGGTGATTTTGATGAAGACTAGTGAAACTGGTCATTAAATTACTGCAAGAAAGAAAATAATGTAAAAATTATGTAATTCATTGTAAGAGAATTACACTCCCAATTATTTTGAATTATGGAGGTTTTAGTGTATTTACACCCAACAGTCTGCATATTTGTTTCATAGTAGCTGGTTAATGTATTTGAGGAGGATCTGAGGACTGTGTGGTTGTAGGTATGGTGTGAACTGTGGCCTGCTGCAGCCGTCTGCACAGCACGTGGACAGTCTGACTGTGCTGGTAAGGATGTGTCGTGGCCACAGAGGGTCGCCCCACTCCTTCACTGCCTTTCCTTGGTTCCCAGCTACAGTCTTCAATCTCTGTGGGGGCAGTCTCGACAGGTGAGTTTCCTTTCTCTTCTCAGGGAGAGTACTTTCGTAGAATTGTCTACTTTTCATGTGAGTTAACTGAACCTTGTACATCCCCAGTTAGTTGGCTGTATTTTCAGGACTATCAACATAGTAGTTTATCTTTAGTCATTTGATACATTGTTTTACGACAAGAACATAAATTATATTTACCATATTCACCCATGTACCACCCACACATATTTTCTTTAAAAAAAAAAATTAATTCGGGGTGCTAGTCATACACAGAAATCAAGATTTTTGGATAAATAGGGTCTGGGAAAGTTGGGTTGAACGTACATTATTATTACAAACTGCTGGAAGAATTTATTATAATGAAAAATAAGTGTGAAACGTTTTAATATCAGATTGTAGCTCATATGCACTAAATACCCAACACCGTCATTACAGTCAGCCAAGGCAATGGCTGTTGATACAGTCTGTGGCAGCTGCCAGCCTGCTAGGACATGACGAGTTTTCGGCTGTACCTAGATCCTTTTGTCTTACTGGCCAAGTTCAATGAGCGAGCATCTAGGCACTCACAGCGCAGCATTTGGCAGCAAGGAAAGCCAAGCCTTAAATAGTCATTAATTACTCTGCCAGAAATAGCCATAATACAGCACACTCTCTAAGTATCAACTACTGCCGACAGAATAGTACAATACACGCTTTTGCTGCTGCAGAGCACTTGTGTGATATGCAGCAGCATGCCATCGAGTTTTAAGCTTCTACCATCGCTACTTCCAACACATCAAATGGTGCTGAGCACTATTTATGCTTAGGGGTGTAATTTTAATTCTCATCTATCATCCACATATTTATTTCACGCAATGTTTAATATTATTTATTTAGGTTTTTGAACAAAAAGCAATTAAATTGGAACTGCACAGTGAACAAAAAATAAATTTCTTGGAAGTATGTTTGGGGTGCAGATCTTACATGGGGGAGGGTGGTATCTTTCGTTGTTTTCACTGGAATAAGCCCAGTCTTGTTTCTTTCCTAACCCCATTGCTCTGAATCCTCATGTATATCATACCAAGCCTGAACTTGGTGGTAGGTCCGAAGGGGATACAGTTGAATGATTCTTGCAATGGAGCTGTATTATAAACTGATTGTACCTCTTTTGGCTTTGAGGCCTACACTTGACACATTGGCTTACAAGCTGCAATAGTCACCTGAACATTCCCTTCCTTCCCTGAGAGTGTATAGTATACTGCAGTGTAGTGAGTGCCTTGAAGTGTTTAGCGAAGTGAAGAGATTTTGGTCAGCACTTAACAGCAAGGTTTTCAGCACTGGTGAGATCTCAAAGGAAAACCAACTGACCTATGACATTGTCTAGCGTGATTCCTACAGGTGAAAATTCAGGTTGTAAGCCTCCGAGATTCCAATCAGGATTGACTAGGAGTGAGGTGAGTGCCCTAGTTGCTTATCCACAAAGTGTTGTGGAGAGGGAGAGAAAGGCTGGGAAAGTTACATTTATGTAGCTAGCATTAGACTAAAAACAACTTCAGAGCCCTGCACCTCTTTCTTGTAATCAGCATCACAGGAGACTAGCAGGTAAGACTATAATGTTGGCCATGGGCTAGTCATGACTCTATGCGACTACTGAAATTGTAAAAGGCTATGTTTCTTTTCCACGCAACATGCACATTAGTAACCGAAAACGTTTCTCAGGGCGACAGTCCTTAGGATAGTGATGGTTTTGACTACCTCGTAATTTATACATGCCGAAATCGCGTTGTGTTGATTGTTTTAGTTAATTAAAACTGCAGTTTTGATTATTCCAAGTAGCTTGAAAGTGATTTCAATGTATGTACTGTATACCAATATATGACAGTAAATCTTCAAAAGTATAAGCTGTGTTTTGTAATGCGCTGTGCGTCCTTATCCAGTCAACACAAAAAAAAAGAGAGATCATGCAAGCATACACTGGTCACAATGCGCCTCCACTGCAGATCCTTTATTTCCAAGCTCTAAGAATTAGCAATGTGCTGTATATGCTAAGTTGCTGATACATTTTTTATCACCAGATGAACTTGTACCTCTTGCGAGATGGCATCAAACTGAAGTATTTACATGGATGTATACCATTATTAGTGAATGTTGCAGAGTCATAGAAAACTTGCTTGAATTTAATAGACATAAACAATAAAAGTTTTAGCAGTTATGAACAAGTTCAGTACATAACATACTGGTAAATACAATTTTGAAAATAATATAGTGTAGATGATTTTATACTTTATGATGGTACGTACTTAATAAGTAAAAAGATAAACCAAGTCTGTGATGAAAAAATGGCTATGTACATGAAATAAATGTGGCTCAAAACCATGCTGATAAACACAACGAACGCTCTAATACCAGAATATACCACCTTCTGTGCATATGTGGAAAAATGTTTATATCTGTTACCATAAATCATGTAAATTGAACTGCATGTTGAAAACAGAAGGAATACACAAAATAAATGGGCTGATGCTTTAATCAGCTCTTGTAGAGCCAGCATAGCAAATTAATTAACATATTAGGTTAGTACTCAGAGGAATTACTGATGAAATAAGAATAATTACAGAAGGCAGAGTGAATAGCAAATTTACATACTTTCAAATTTTTTTATTGGGCATTCTTAAACAAAAGAAACTGAGAAATATTAATCTAATACAAGTATAAAGTGCTTATAACACAGGTATCAATTAAAAATAATCAGCAGGGCCAAGTAATCCCTTTAAACAATATATTCCCTGAAGTGCTGTCCTGACAAGAATTAAGTGAGCATGTAACAACATAATGTCAGGTACATATCAAAATAATAAGTTCATTAATAAAATTAAGTGAATCGTAACTGTAGGTTACGAAGTGATGAGTGATGACGAAATGCAACAGCGTTATTATTATTAAATGTTATATAATTGTGTCGAACTTAGCTGAAAGTAGCTATGAGAAGATATTCTAGGAAAGGAGACTTGTAGATACCATACAAACGGTGAACTGGAAACAGCCTTGAAGCCTTGAGGGTTGACGAACTACCGGTTGTACAAAATCTTAACTTTGACGCCGGCCGCAGGGCCAGCGCCCTTAACGGCGCGAGTGTGTCCTTTTCCACCCACCCAAAAGCATTCTCAAACTCTCCCATAATTGTTCTGCAACCCCACAGTGTGTATGCATGCCAAATCATTCATTGCGAAGTGTATTGTGCATCAAACAGCAGTGTACAGTGTGTGCCGAATGCCGTCAAGGGTTACCACGTTCGCAATGTTTACTTTCATGTTTTCAGCAGACATTTAGAAATGCATCATTCAATATCAGCAAAATATGTAACGCAATTTATTATGTAATTTAGTGTGTGCCATTTTTGTAAGATATTAATGTTTCACACGCACGAGGTACCAGAAGTGTGTAAACCCCGTAGCGAGGCAAGGAACCACTAGCGGTTGCCTTCCTCGTGGCAGTTCATCATCGTCTTCTGGAGAGGTAAGACGCCTGTCCATCTGCTCACCATCTTTTGTTTCACTGATTGTTAGTTTTCCGTTGTCTCGTTAGTATACCGGTTCACCTTTGCTTAGCACACGTTACCAGATATTCCCCATTGCATTGCGCATCCGCTTAACCTAATAATTGTGACCATTTTTAGTATTTTTAACTTAAACACTGCGTCGGCATTATCACCGCCACGTGGTTAGGGACTTTTTTATCGGGAGACATCGGCACTCATCCTTCATCATACAAGGTTCATTTTGGTATTGTTTTATTCAGCATAAGTTTGCACACGCGTTGGCTAGGGTTATTTTGTATTTGTGTAACATTTTAAGGGCGTAATTCATGTTTTTGTGACCGACCACGTGCAGGTTATAACACCGCCATTGTGTTCTGCATACATGCGAGCAGTACGTTGTACATTCATTTCATTATCACGCACTCACACAATTCATCTCGTTGAGAGCATCACTCTGTGTGCAGTGTGTTACGTGCAATTCACCCCACCACCGGCCTAGCATAGCGCGCCACAGTTTTTGCACTGTACCGCTAACATCACTTGTAGAGCCCTACCACACTACAACGTGCACGGGAACGGCTGCCTTGTGACACGTTAGTTAGGCACGTGCTCACCGCAACTCAACTCTCTACGCCAGCTTCCAAGCGAACCTGGCGGTCCATCATAGTGGCCGCCAGCTCCTCGCTGCTTAAGGAGGTGCACCTTCTGGTGTCGTAGACTCACCTCCTACACCAGCTCCACACTGATCACTCACCAACCACGTGCGATATACCAGCCGGTCGTAGTAACTACGCAAAGTTCACTATCGTGTGCTTTAGGGTTATTGTTACTGCAAGGGACGCATCACTACGTTTACCTCGCTGCGTGCGTAATTCAGACATTATTTTGGCATTGTGTAACGTAAGTGTAATAAATCATCTGTAAGTGAAATACTGTTTACATAATTTATAGACACCTAATATTGCCAGTATAAGCAACGTAAGTTATCAGGTGTACTGGGGGCCAACATCCAGTAAGTGTGTAGTTCCGGTATAGTCAGTGTCATATGTGTTAATCCATTCACGTACTTTCACCACTCAATCACTCACATCAACGCGTCGGGTAGGATACCCAACACACCGAACAAACCACACCCTGAGGCCTAAGAGTCTCGAAGTGCAGTACCTGGGGAGTATTGCTGGTGCCCTTCACTCACATCAACAGCGTAGTTCGTTATCCCGATCCCACCCGAGGTAGGCGTTAACTTGAACCAGGAGTAGAAGTCATATGGTCAACCAGGATGTGAAACTGAAATGGTATAAAACTTGAAACCTAATCCCTCCACTGAAACAAAATAAAAGAAAGTGGAAAATTAATAAACACACTAAGCAAACAATGCAGTTGGGAGACTTAGCTCGGAGAGTAAACCAGTAGAATTACATCTTGAAGTACGTAGAAACATAAAAATAAAATGACTGCCGCAATAACCACTTCTGCAAAGAAGCCATATAAAAGCATTTTTGCAAAATAAGTGATTTGTGTACTAGTGGTACGCTTGCCAAACTTTTTGATTTATAACAGTAGGAAATTTTCACAAATATATAACTAAAATCTGTACAGATTGTTCTCGGACGTGACAAAATTAGTAAAGGAAAAATAAATAAATAATCGGGCCATACTGTTGATCGTACAACGGTTACGTGAAACCGATTACATACATGTTAAAAAAAAACAGTAGTAAAGTACGAAATATTACACAGACAAGCAAACACACCATTTGTCATTTTATTTGTGTGCTTGTAAAAGTCTTTTTTTTATAAATAACGTAACTACAAAGCAATGTTCGATGGCGAAACAAGTACAGTGTTTTATTTTTTAACAATAAACATGGCGCTGGCAAACTGCATGCCGAAGGAAAGGTTCACATGATTTCTACAGTGCTATGTGATTGGCAGTGTGAAACTATCGTGCAGCACCATGTGTATAATAGTCCTTTACCTAAAATGCATTCTCAATAACTGCACAGTGCTGTGATGTCTGAGAATGTACAATCTATGTTCTTGTGACTCATGGGTGTTCAGTTCTGAGATACATTTCCAGAGCCACCACCTAGTTGTTAACAGGGTGTACGTGTACCGCATTCACAGAAAGGCACCTCCAACGGGAGACATGGGAGGTCGCTCGTAGCAGGAGCCCCATCGCCATGTCTGTCCCGAACCCTGGCTTTGAGAAGATAGACGAGCCCCACCAGGTAGCTGGGAAGGCCCCCCTAACCACTGCAAGACAATCGGAGCGGGAAGCAGCTGCCTGGCAGAGGAAAGAACAGCGGGAGCAGGTGGAGGCCTGGGGGAGATGGGTCTTTCCCGACTTTAACCTGTGAGAAGAGTCCCACCAGCGACACCAACATCCCATTTCTGCCCCTTTTGTTGACGAGACCCTCAGTAGGTGGCCTTTAGTATTAGCCGAGGTAGACATAGGGGACCGTCCCATTGTTGAACCACGGGCACCACCCCACAGGATAAAGTCGACAAAAGCCAGTCTGCAACAATGGATAGCCACCCGAGTGAACGCAGAAGAGACCCTACTGCCTAGGTACAGATACGATTATTGAAACCTAGGTGCAACAAGTGTTTTAGTGCCAATCCTGTGCAGTTTGTTCCTGTGATGGGTGACCTTCCGGTTGCAATAGTCCACCAAGTTAAGTCATTTGGTACAACAGGAGTTTATTATGCTGGTCCATTTTCTATACTGATGTGTCATACTAGAAGAGCGATATCTACCCAAGCTTACTTGTGCCTGTTAGTCTGCTTCACATGCGAAGTTGTTCATGTAGAACTGGCTTCTGATTTTTATACTCCCACTTTCCTGACTGCTTACAAGTGGTTTATAGCTCGACGTGGAAGATGTTCTCACACGTACAGTGACTGTGCCACAAACTTTGTAGGTGCCTCTAACTATTTGTCAGAACTGTATGGTTTTCTTTCCTCACTTTCACAGCAGGAGAGTGTTATCAGTGAGCTTGCATTACAAGGTGTCACCTGGCACTTTTCGTAATGCTTATCAATTTGATGGACTCTGGGAGGCTTGTGTGAAATGTGTCATGTTAAGTCTCATCTGCGCAACGTGTTGTTGGCGAACAGCGTCTCACATATGACGAATTCACTACTGTTGTCACTCAAGTGGAAGCAATCATGAACTCTCCCACTGTGCCCCTTGAGTACCGACCCAAATGACCTATCGGGGTTGACCCCAGAACATTTCCTGACAGTAGAGTCGGAGATAGCACCAGCCCTCCTTTCAGCCACTGTCAACACTGGCAGTTAGTGGAGGGAATCCATCAAAACATTTGGAAGCGGTGGGAAGGTTGATTATTTCCATACTCTTCAGCAGCGACAGAAGTGGATCAAAGAGTTGCCCCTCCTCTTCAGATAAAGGACTTAGTTCTTATCTTTGGTGATTGGTTGTCTTCATTGCAGTGGCATAAAGAATGGATTGTGTAGCTGCATCCTGGCAATGATTGTATTGCAAGGGTAGCCACAGTGTCCACTACACAAAGACTGTTGAGGCCACAATGGCTGAATGGTCAGACCATTCGCCACCCACCAAGGTAATCCGGGTTTGATTCCCGGTGGGGTCAGTCCCCAGATTTTTACTTGTGGGAATCCAAGGACAATGCCGCTGATCAGTGGGTTTTCTCAGGAGTTAGTGGCTGTTTGACTGTTTGTGTTGCTACCATACTGGACAGTGACACTTACGTGATGGTTGCCGACACTAAGCGGCCTTGTTCCTTTCAGACAGTCAGTTGTTTGTCCGTTGTTTTCTTCTCATGAACTTTTTAGTCATTGTGGTTATGTTAATGTACAATAAACACATTTTCGGCAATCTTTCGGGTTAGTCTATATTGGCTTAGTTACCGGTCCAGCAAAAGTTTACGTAACAAAACAGGTAACGAATTCCATTAGCCTGAACTTATATATTCATTGTACATTCCTGAAAAAGGTGATACCTGGAAGCGATACACAGACAAAGGTGTAAACAAATTGAGAGGACGAAGTGATACCAGAATCAAATCAGGTTGTTCATTCATCAGGTGAAGAAGAAATTGTGTGTCGTGAACTCAGTGATAAGTAAGATAGTATGACAAAAAGAGATACTAAAGAAAGTATAAGACAATTTCAAATAGCAAGAAGTAAACCAGAGTGATTAATAGGAGAAACTAAGTTATTTTTAAAATAATTTGATACTAGAGAATGATTTCTGAAGTGTGTTTTATGTAGGGGAGAGTGTAGAGTATGCAAGTCAACTACATATATGTTGTACTGTATGCAAAAAAAAATATAAGTCTTGTATTTATCAAAATATATATAAAAAAAGGGAGTATAAACATGAAGTATACCTAGTGATTGAGGACTTTACAAACCTACTATCAAAATTGTCATTAATTTAACTTTATTAGTAGTTAAATTTACAAAGATGCTCTCACATAACAGTAATGCTTTCTTGGTGAATTTCAAAATGTCCCCATGACAACATTACAGTGAAAGTCCATTATAACGTAAATTTATAATTTCACGAAAAGTTTATGTTATAGCAAATTATAGTTATACACTAAATTTAAAAAAATTATATATTTATAGTATTATGTTTATTTATTATTTGACTGTATATTCTACTGTGGAAATACACAGCAAAAATTATAGAAATGTACATAAAATTCACTACAATAACATTTTGGAAACATAACCAGCACTCACGGCAAAATTATTAGACGTACAGCCGTGATGCAACGCGACTAGTGGCCTTGACGCATTGTGGTAATGTGCTCAGCTGTAGTTGGCGCGAGGAATCACTCAAGGTCATACCGCTTCCTGTCGCTTCGGTCACAGCTGCGTTGAAGTAGACACGTTTGTGTGTTGCGCTAGTTTTAAAAACTTACAAACTATATTTCCCATTTTGAAATATACATAAATTAATTAAAAAATCGCTCCTTAAAAAAACAAATGAGTTTTTGTTTGTATTCCTTTCGTGCAATTTTGCGAGAACCATGTAAACTAAAGTTCCTCCAGATCTACATGTTTTGCAGCATAAAGTTTTTTTTTTTCCTGGTGCGCAATCTTTCACAGCTGCTGACTGAATTTTTTCTTTATTTTTCAAAATTTTGAACAATGTATAAGAGGTCAAACCGTAATGCCTACCAATCTCACTTCTGCTGACGAACTGATTTTCACACTCTTGAATATTTTTTAAATTTAGTCGACAGATCGAGAGATTTTAGTTTCTTATCCATGTCTGAAATGGCAAGGGAACTGCTGCGTAGTAACACGAAACGCGTACAACCACAAAATGACTGCAAGGTACAAAAATATTTAGGCTGGCGCAAAGCACCATACACTATCCTGTCCGTGCGACTTGAGAGAGACTAGTTATGCTTACTTGCGGGCCACGGTCAGCAAACCGCAGAACAAATTATGCTCACTTACGGGCCCAGGGCAGCGTGCTGCAAAAGAAGTTATGCTTACAACGGTGCCCCGTGCCGTTGCTAAGTCGTACGTGTGACAGCTAGCATGTAGTGGAACTCTCTCATCATGTCCACCTTGTGAAGAAGTTGAGGGTGGGGAACAGCCCTGTCTCAATTATACACACTCAGATTGGCTGGCTCTCACCGTTGCTTACGCTGTTACGCCGTTCTACAACTTCCAAATCTTTGTGTTGCGAATTTGCACTGTTGAAGTGCTCTGCTTGCTGAATGTTTTTGCAACTTCGCTGACGGCACCATTTTCAAAGCTCTTTGTCCCGGGCGGTAGGCAACGGCCATTTTTGCCACCTCCCTTGCCACTCGCTTCCCTTCTTTCCTCACACCCTCCCCATCACCACCCATGATACCACTCTCTCTCCCAACAATTAATTTTTTCAACGCACGCCATTCTCTTCTCCTTCTTCCAAGCTGCCCATGAAAAGTACGAAACTGCTGGCTTGCACATGCCTGCCCTGGTGCCATTAATTGTGTGTGTAACCAATTCATTCAGTACTTTACACATTATTTTAAGTAACAGTTTTAAAAATAGGTAATTACACTTTGCACGGCGACTAATTGCGCTACCAGCTCATTACCGTAACTCATGGTGCTGAGACGCCTCTCGTTTCGGCATAAAGTAAGCTTGGACTGATGGCGTCCATTATAACTTTGGTACAATTTTGTAAACACATTGTATGCGTGTATTTAATATGTGTTCCGGAACCTCTAGAATATATATACTTTTTAATAGTAATTTATATTTGAATTGTAAGCGCACACTTATATAGTATTTTTTGTATATTCATTCGTTTTCCTTTAAAGATGTACATAACAGCCGCTGTAGAGCGCTGGCGAGGCGGGCTAGAGATAAGGGAAAAGGGGGATCGTGTGAGGCTAGGCACTCTGCCGTGAGAGTAGAGAGAAGGGAATAAGTGAGCAAGGGGGTCGGCTGTGAACACGACGTCAGGAGTTACGCTATGCTCTGTTCTTGGGAATCTTCGTATGACCCGACGTTAATCCTTCGATTCTAAGAGCATTTTGCTGGAATTGAGTTGGTGGCAGCATTTCTGAGCTTGGTGGCTGCTGCCGAAGTTAGGCATGGTAGTTTTCTCGCCGAAGAAACTTGCGAAGACGAGCCCGAGCTGTTCTCCGCCTTAAGGGGGCCTTGGTTGGAAGGACCGTGCTGCTGGTCTACCTATGTCGGCGCTGTATGTTCTTCCCTCTACGAGGACCGCGAGAGGTGGTTACAAGTAACGACACGGTTGCAAGATGGTCGAACTGGGCCGTGATTGACCTGGTGGCTGGTGCTGAGCTGGGGCGACCGTCAGTTCGTGGGCTGTCTGCAGTTGAGATACGTCAGCAATGTACCAGGTAGGCGATGAAAAGATTTATTGAGTTGCTGAATCAGTCAGCCAAACTAGACTGCGTCATTTCTATCTCGCCTTGCCAGGTCTCCACCGGTTGGTTGCGTCGTGCCGGTTGATTGTTGGAATATTGCTATGCCGCTGAGGCTACAGTCTCATTGCGTAGATTCTGGAGTTACAAACGTTGTAAGGGAGTTTGCGTACCTATGTATTATCCAGTTTCTGTGTTGAAGCTTGCGCCCAAAATTAAAGTATTTTTAACTATCTAAACTTGTAACCAAGGCTCGGAAGGAACGAGTTCCTTTAATTTTGTTTCTTTATTTTGCGAACGCATAAGGAACGAGTTCTTTTCTTTACATGTGAACGAAGTTCAGAACTTTGTTCTTTAATTTTAGGAACTTGAACTAACTATATTTTTGCATTCCTATATTCCTTCACTTAAGCCTATTTGTTATTTGCTATGTTTGTCATTATTCAAACAACAAAAATTATTTTGTACAATAAACAAAAAAAATATTTAGCAATTTGGTTGCTGACAATTCCTTGCTGTTGACAGTCTGTGATGTGCAGTAGGCCTATTTGATGCTCTCCTCTGTGTCTTGTTGTCTATGAAATTAACAGCACAGGAATTGTTTTGTGTATGCTGGTTTGGTCTTCGAATTTGAAAAATATTTTACGTACATTGCGGAGAACTTGTGTGAACTCCTGTTATCGCTAGCAAGATAGTTTATTCCCCTACATAACCTGCCGATGGAAAGGCGGATGAATAAAGCAGGAGAATAAAGGCCATGCTACATTCGCATGTCTCGTGGTCCTTCGTATCCTGTTATCCCATCGTCTCTTGACATCAACAAGGGACACCCAGAAATGTGATGCCACAATAGAGCTGTCTCATCCTGCAGATTCAGAAAAGCGACATCAGAGTGCAGTTAATTTTAATGGAGTTTTCGTATTTTCGATCGTCCTTTATTTTGTTATGTACCTATTACGTGGATTCGATGACTGATAATAATTATACAAATTGATTAATAAAAAGTATTAGTGGTGTTTTTTTAAGCTGTTTAAAAAATCTGTCAATTAGTCACGTTCTTGAAACTTATTGGCGCTTATTTTGGTTTAAATATAATTTTTTTGTTTAAATAATTCTCTTGTTACATTTCACGTTCTCTGCTGACATTATGAATACAAATGTTTATGTTTACGAGCTAATTTTGGCGGCATTTATTGTTTTGAAAATTCTTCTTCTTTAACTTGACGAAGGACATAGGACAAAGGGACAAATTTAAAAATGTTGGCCATATACATGGAAAAAGATGAGACATGGGACAAAGAGGCAGCAAGGGACACGAGGGACAATGTCACGTGATCATTTCAGCCAATCGGTGCGCAGTGAACACAGCATGGGACAACTTAATTGTA
Source organism: Medauroidea extradentata (assembly GCA_003012365.1). Taxonomy (NCBI): domain Eukaryota; kingdom Metazoa; phylum Arthropoda; class Insecta; order Phasmatodea; family Phasmatidae; genus Medauroidea; species Medauroidea extradentata. The sequence continues at coordinate 8,852 of PNEQ01102492.1, read as the reverse complement.
GCACGGCCTTAATGACGAGCGCGAGGCGATTTACAAGAGGGCTATGGCAGTTGTGAAAATTCTGTGACTCGTTTAAGCTAGTACAGATTTTATACCTTGCGTAAAGCCATATTAATGTGAGGTATTATGGCATGAAAATATAATTGAGTGCGAGTGCATGGATACGGTTGAATAGTAAGAACACAAACTGTTTAAGCGATTCTGTTCTTCTAAAATTGTGTCTAACCAAGCAAATTCATGATCAAAACTGATATAAACGCGTGCTTTGTACATCCACTGTTTCTTCTAAATTTGTTTAGCATCATCTAAAATTAAAATTGTACTGATAGCAATCGTTACTGTAGTCACTTTTGACTTTTGCAATATCAATGTCTCATGCCTTAAGTATGTTTTGATAAGTTTTCGTAACCTCAAATTTTGTAGCCTTCTCGAGCATGTACAAGAATGTAGGAAGTGTGAAGTTTGATTTTTTATTAGCTGCAGAGGAAATTTGTCACAAAATTATTGTTACGAACATGTGGTTTTGTTTTGAAGTGTGAGGAAAGCAAAAGTTAGTTAACTTCGGGACTTACTGATTCACTGTGTTGGATACTTTGTTAATTTTAGTTGATTGGTGATGTTCGTGAATAATTACATGCTTTGTTCACTGGAAGGAGCATTTTTAATGCAAGTGAAATAGCTTTCTTTCACAGTTCTGTTTCTACATATTTATGCCTCAAACGGAAAATATACTGCTTAAAGTTTTATATTTGTACTGGTTTCAATTTGAGTAACTTAGTTGATTTTTAATTCCACGCAAGTTTTGTAACTCGTGTGACTTGGTATTTATGAGTGCCCTACAAATGGCTTTCGTCGTCATCGTAATACCTACATAATTTCTAAGCAAATCAGTACAATAGGTCATTCTGAAAAAAGTCAGCACTAAAGATTTAACCTTTGAAAATATAATTAGACGTTACTGCATATAAGTCAACTTTAACAACAGTTACATTATTGTTTGTATGGTTGGTAGCGAATAATTGCACGTATAGTTCCGTGTATTTTCTTATTTGAATACAGCATTAGTGAAACAACATCAAATGCAAACGACCTCTCTGTATTTCAAATACTTTAAATTGTTTATTTAAGTTCTTATTGACATACCAACTGACTGTATAATTTAATTTAATTAGTACAAGCACAAAGCGATGCAACCGAGCTGATTGTCGTTGGCAGACCCCGATAATGCTTCACGCCACAGATGTAGTTTAAAGTTCCACCGACAGATGGCGTCAGAGTTAGGTTTTTGCCGCTTAGCCAAGCTTTGCTTAGAAGCGAATTGCGTCATTCAGTTTGTTTGTCTGTTGTGTAATGAATATGGGTTTCTGATAAACACATTAAAAAGTACTGGAAGTGACTGTTTATGAATATCGTTGGTAAATTATGTGAAGTCATTAGAAATGTAAGTTGTTTTGTTTTATGATCGCCAGCCTGAGTAGCCTATCTGGAAATAAAAACTGCATTTTTTTTCCGGTTTTACGCATTAAGAAAATATGTTTTTTATTGTTTCTCTTTACGTGCGTCGTCGTTTATTGCAGTATGCTGAACGGAATTTGTATTCTTGAGTTGCGTGTGTCGTGTGTGTTTTTAGTGGCGGTTTTAGTTTAAAAGTTAGAATATACTGTGTACACATTTACGAGATTCGTAACGGTAATAGCGTCGTTTGAGTATACACAGAGAAACCAGTGTTATAAGACGTTTACTCGCAGGTATTTATAACTAAGATTACTACTGAGTATAGCATATATTCAGCACCCATGCATTTAATGAGTAGATATTGTAGATAACATTTATCGTAGCATTGTAATGTAAATTTAAACATTGTACAAGTCTATGTAAATAAAAGCATGTGGCAGTGTTGATGTTTACGTGCAGCGGAAAGATATAAACTGGCAGAAAATAGAAATTTATCAGGGCTTTTTTGAGTGCTCACTTTATTCCAAATCACCTATAACATGTTTCGTGTCATTCGTACAAGGATTCTCCAATGCTTTGCAAGTATTCAATGAGGTAGGTTTGATTTGTGTAGATAGCAAACATGTGAATAGTTTTGAAACTGTCTCACGAAAGACTATAAACTAAAAGCTAAGCCCTCCAAACTTCTGAAATAGAAAGAATCCCAAAAGAATCTCTCTTAAATAATCACACAAACTCAAACTCTTAATTTTTATAATTTCTTCACATATTTTGACTGTAATTTTAATTTTATGTTTAGTGTACATAGTACTTGTCTTGTAACTTAAGTGAAATGCCCAGTATAGCTTTATAAAATGTCATTATTATTTCAATTCTCACTTGTGAAAGTTTTAATTTTTCATACAAATTTTGTAAATAATTCGGGAAAAATTTAAACGTCGCACATATGTCAACATACAAGTAAAAGTACCACCAAAACTCTTAACAACTTGGTAGCTAACATGGGAGTAAAAACAGATGATACAACACAGCTGGGCACTTACCAAGAGAGTAAGCTAACACTGTGTTACTAACAGCCTGTTAGTTGACGCATGCTTGAAGCGTCTTGAGCTGTGAAGCCACCGCCTCATCCTGCCCGTTCCGTATTCCCGCATCTATTGTTAATCCTTTCAACCCGTATTACTCCCGCACACGTCAGTGCACTCTAACCTGACACCAAATATTACATATAAAGCCTTCTTAACCCGTTCTTAGTTATCCTTCGTTCACAAAATCCAAGGGCAAAGATATTCTAATGTATTTTTCCTACGAGGCATTTTGCCACTTGTAGACACGCCGCCCGCAGCACAGAGACCACAGAGGAGGGAAGGACCACCCCCTCGCGCCCGAGCCGTCTCTCATTAGGCGAGCGGCCGGCCAATCACCACAGACTGCCCTGAGATGGGTATAAAAGACGGAGCACGAGCCCCCAAAGAACAGTTCGTCTCAGAGTAGCGACCTGTTTGCTCTGCTATCACTGAAAGGTTCAGCTGCGGTAGATTTCTCTACCCTCAACGCCACTGCAAGCTACAGCTCCAGGCCCGGAAGACCAGCGACCGCCGGATCCCTTCCAGAAGCGCCAATCACGACCGTGAAAGCCTTCTACGCAAGCTGTCTAGCTTCGCCAACTAAGAGCCGCTTTCTGAGGCGTCATCACCTGCATCGACGACTCACCCCACGGAAGCTAGTGCTCTTCAGTTCCTTCCTACGCGCCCTTCAGGCTTTTTAGGCACAGGGTGTTTCAGTTCCATTGTTGGCGTATGCCAATAAACAGCGCAGCACATCATTCCTTTATTTTCTTCACTCACCGTACCTTTCCATTGTTGACAAACCCATCCACCTGCCAGACATATGGGATCCCTACATCCCATATGATCGCAACAGAAGTTTGATATCGGGTTGTCGTAATCATTCTACGACTGGGAGGAGGCGTAAGCCGCGCACCTTCCAGATTTTCTACACTACGCCCTCTGAAGGTAGCACGACTACACTGTGCTCTTTCCGAGTGGTGTCGAGTTTTGTCTTGGCTGGGAGAGGTGAAAAGGCATAAGGACATGCTGAGGCGCACTTCTAGCGCTCCTCTACAAGTCCGCCTGCCCAGCGCCAACAATAGTGCCACCGCATTAAGGCTTTTCATGCCACAACAGGCGATCCTACGGGATACCTGTCTCCAACAATCAGCTAGCCTTATCGTCACCTCTTCAGTTGAGTCACAGTCAGGCTATGTCTAAGAGGTCAGGTAGGAAGTTGAGGGCCTGACAGGAGTTTGCCAAGTTGGTTCAGAAGGCTTTGGAGGTTAGGGATCCTGAGACAGGGATGTATTGGATCCAGAGGGAGGTTTCCGCTGCCGCTCGACGAGGCAAACCACTCAACAGCTACGCCATTGTTCGGCTGGCATTACAGTCACCTGGTGGATCAGCCTTCCTTAGCACCCCCTCCTCAATACCCGTTTCCGTCTCAACCACATCCTCGCCTTGTGAACCCCCATCCGACGAAACTCCCAACCTCGGCACTTCCGTGCTATCCTGTCTGGGGAACCAGCACCCCATTGTTGCCACTTCCTCCCTTCGGCTACACCTACTGTGGAAGCACAACCTCCAATGCAGCGTTAGTTTCCCTCGTTGTAATAGCCTTTACGAGGTGGGGAGAGTCAGACGAGGAAGAGGGTGGTCAACGCTTCGGGAGTGCATCCTGGGAGTGGAGCACACCGCCACATAGCCATCGCGCCCTCGCCGATAGACTACCCGTAAACGTCTAATGCGACAAGAGCATTACTGTAGGTTGACTAAACTCATTAAAGTATCTTCCATTTCAGTGTTTCCTTTCTAGTTTCAGCTTTTCAATACCATACATATCATTCTCTTTGTGCAATATTTCTGAGGTGATTTTAATGTAAAATGTCAATTAATATATTAATAAAAATGGTTTTACTATGCTGGTAAAAAAAAGATAAATTTAAAAATTAAAATTCATGTAAAAAACCCATATAGTGCTTTTTCAGATAAGTCAAATACAGCATAATATTTATTTTATGTAGAGAACTAGTCATATTTTGTTCCTAAATTATGTCATATTCTGTGTGACAAAATAAAAGCAGTTGCAAAATATGAAAGGAACTTCTTAGGAACTTACAAGTCTCTTTCGATGAACTTGAACTAGTTCCTATTTTGCATAAAGGAACTTGAACTGGAACTAGTTATTTTTAAAAAGGAACTTTCCCAGCCTTGCTTGTAACGTTTTTATTGGCGAACTACTCCAAAGTAAACTTTTCAAATATGAGGGGCTACCTGTCCCAGTTAGATCTTGGAAGGTTAGAAGGGCTATGTTGAGTGTAAAGGGTGAGGTAATCGTTACATCACCCTTTCCTTCGGGACAGGGGAGCATCTCAGTGCATAGACAAACGCTTGTTCCTATACTTAGGTAAAAATGCATATCCACCTGACTGCTACACAGTAAGATCTTTGTTCAAGTTTCTATGCCTTTGCTAAGGCTTAAAGCTTTTAAATTACGCCAAGTTAATGATTATCAACTCATGTTATAATGGCCACAGCCGTAAGGCCACTTTAGCAGAATAAGCAGTCGACAGTCATGCACGAGCGCGACCGCCGCGGGGCAATCTATGCTCACTGTGGGGCCCCACCTTGTGCGGTATTGTCAAGTCGCATACATCTTGCACTGCGAAATGAATGAAAATCCAAATTACAAAATGAATGAAAGTTCGAACATTACAAATGAATGAATTCACCAATTTTGGAAAAGAACGTTTCAACTGGAATTGATTTCGAGAAACATTCGATTATGCCCACCTCCAAACAAAGTCCTTCTGTGTGGCTGCGCAGTCGCTTATATACCTACTCGTAAGGGCTAAGTAGGAGATGAAGCGGTGAGCACCTGACCACGCTCGCATGCGCGTGCTCATACGCACGCCTCTTTCTCCCTCCTCACCCGACCTCTGGGCTTGCTGACCCAGGATCGAAGGGGTGGAAGGTTAGCTGCTTTGGTGCACACATACTCGATCTGGACTGCCTGCCTGCCTTAACCCCCCACCACTTGACTAGTAATCGAACGATTCCTCTGTCGTTGAGAAAAATAATCAAATGACTATCTCAAAGTATTCTCTCAGCTAGCTGATGAGCAAAATCATTCTTTCCTTCATTATTTTGTAAAATTGTTATTTCAAAGTAATCTTCCGTTTAGTTGGCGAGCAAAATCATTTTCTTGGCGATTTTTTTAATATTGCTTGATTTTTATCTATAATGTAAGCGGAAAAGGAGGAAAGAAGAGGTGCGAGTATATTTATATATTATGAGCGATAAGTTGTAATTTGGAACAAGGAAATGATGTTTTAGTTGCAGACAAATAATTTTTTTTCATCAGACATGTATATGACTGTCAATCATGGTAACATGATCATCCTTAATTTTGTAGAATATCTCATATCATTTCATTATTCATCTCACAGGCAATCATAAAGCAGCAGTTTTATATAAATTGTGAGTTCATCTGCTGAGAATGTATTATAGAAGGAATAGTAGAGAATTCTGGTCGTAGAAATTATATTTAAAAAATGGAGCCCCCGTGCACACATCCAAGTAGACAGTTTATTAAATCTCAAACCATACCAAAACTGCACAGTGAAGCTCATAAGAAACCATCAGCTTAGAATTACAGTATGTCGGTGCAGTTTTAATAACTTCTGACATGTGGACGGACGAAAATTACCGTTTTAGTTTTGTCAGTCATTGCTCATATAATTTTTCATAGTGAACTGTTATCAAGGGTTACATGCATGAGACGGATGATAGTCAGACACTGGTGAAAACATTGCACCTGCTCTTTTGTACAGAAGTTGAACAAATGAAATGTTTACGAGAAGACTGGAGATTCGACTAAACTCAAGTAATGACTGTGTAACTTGTGATGTAAGTAAGAAGTATTACTTAGTAAATAACAGTTTCATTTGCCTTCTGTAAAGTTTTCGTAACTGTCAAAATATTTCAATTTATTTTCAGCTTATTTCGGTACAGCTAATTCGTTCAGGACTTTTGTTTCGAAATAATTATTCCTTCACTTTTAATTTAAATTTAAATCATTCATTCACATTTAATTTCGGTATAATTAATTAATTTAAGTTTTTTCTCGGGCACTTTTTTTCTTGGGAACACAGTTGATTTCTGCTTAGTGAAATATTGTTTCTAATGATGCTAAATGTTTCGAATGATCTGCAAAATGTTTCAAAATATTCAAAATAAAAAATAATCAGTTTTCTCAAGACATTTCATTCTATTCAGTCCATCTCTACAGTAATGCATGTGCACAAACGCAAATCACTCAGGTCCCGGGGCCGGGGGAGTTGCCCAAACAAACTCTTATGTTGTACACTACCGTGCGCAACAAGTGTTTTACATTTTTGTTGAAGCTTTGTTTGTAGCTATTTAATCTTTAATACTCCTACAATTACTGTAAATACCAAAGTAAAATAATATTTCCGCTTAAATAGCTTCAAAAGTGTTGATGTATTTGTTGTCACTTAAAAAATATTTATATTTTGATATGCAATGAAGATAATAATATTTGTGACTTTAAATAATATTTTAATGGACAATTTGTTACAACTTAAAAGCGAATACACAGTAGAATATGAATAATGTTTTATGACCAACGATATTCGCAGTATAAAATATCAATCTAATTGAATTTTGTGTATGTGGGTATGATTGCGTGTATGTGTACTCATGCATGCGTAAATATTTGTCATGATTACAACACTTTGTGAATGACTGTGCTGAATTATTGACACGTGTGCTCAGCATCTGGTCCATATCACCGTATCTGCAGGACCTTCGGACTTACAAATGTGTACCAAAATTAAAATCAATAAAATGTACTGGTATAGTAAATATTCAATTATAAATCTACCAAGTTCTCACATCAATTCTGAAAAGACCATATAACGGAAAACAATTGGACAAAATTTCCTCAAATACAGCTTAGAACCGCACAAATGAAACTAGATGTCAATTTTAAGAAAAGTATTGAACTCGGTCAGTCCATCTGGGAGCTATGAAGCCCCCTACAAACAAACGCACAGACAGACATTGGCATCAAACTTTTAACACCCCTCCTTTTTAGTTGGAAGTTAAAAATATAATCCCTTGTACTTGGCGCCACTATATTATACGTGTGCTTGCCAATAGAAATAATAAATAATTTACTGTTTGGTGTCGGACCTTTGAAGGGGTTATTTTGATCTTGGCACATAGCCATTGCTGTATAATGCTTGAGAATTATATAATTAACAAGAGAAATCTGATAAGAGCAAATAGAAAAATATGATGATATCTCAGGGTTTTGGACTAAATACTTAGTTGGAATTAATTTTCCAATGAATTAACAAGCTGTAGATTTGTACACAACAAACATATAATGAATTCACGAATCTTGAAAAATGCTGATTTATTGAAGAAAATAATTACATGAAACAGATGCATGAAAATTCCTAACATTGTAAAGCCTACATCTCTCGCTGAATAATAAAAGCATGACTTTGGCCAGATTCAAACATATACATCTTCATAAGGCAATGATTGCAGAGTTCAGTCTTAATATTGATTTTATTCACGGCTATTGCAATTAATAATAATAAAAAAAGTTACTGCTCATCGATGAATCCTTACAAGATCTGCAACCTCTACCACAGCGAAGAGATCACATCTCTTGTTGCATGTCAGAACTCATTCAGAAATCACTTAAGAAATTAATACACATAAAAAAAAAGAGACTTCCTATCTATAATAAAAAAATTAATTGATTTAAACTCAAAATTTACAAGGTGAAAATATTAAATTCTCTTAAAATAATGCAGAAAAATATTTAATAAATCTTGAAGTGTCTTTGAAAGTATATTGAAATATAATATTAATGATAGTAAAATTAATTACGTTTGTTTTACTGTGACACCACCACACCCTCTGACAAAAAAAATTGGAATGTACACGAAACGCATACACACCACATACAAAACACAAATCACACAATAACTACACAAACTACACCACAAATCAAACCACACACCAAACTACACACACACCACACATAGACACACACACCACACACACACACACACACACACACCTAACACACCACACTGCACGCACCACACTGCACACACACCACACTGCATGCACATACCACACCGCAAACACACATCACAAACACACCAAACCACACTGCACATACACACACCACACTGCACACATACACCACACACACCATACTGCACACACACACACCACACTGCACACACACACCACACTGCACACACACCACACTGCACACACACCACACTGCACACACAC
>PNEQ01102491.1:31724-42134 GCA_003012365.1 Medauroidea extradentata | reverse complement strand
ACACTTTACACCACTGCCATGTACTTGTGTACAGAGGGTCGTCTGTACCGAACAAGAGCCGCGGTGTTGTGGTGGTAAGACTGATCGCCTTCCATCATGTTACCCGGTACAATCACTCTCAGACTTAGCATGTAGCAAATATGGCGGCACATCCTTGTTTAGGAGTTTACTTTTCTAGCACACTGTCTTCAGAGCTTCAGCCCGTGATGTTGTTCTACTCGGTCTACCCTGCCAACACTTTACACCACTGCCATGTACTTGTGTACAGAGGGTCGTCTGTACCGAACAAGAGCCGCGGTGTTGTGGTGGTAAGACTGATCGCCTTCCGTCGTGTTTCCCGGTACAATCACTCTCAGTATTAGCATGTAGCATATATGTCGGCACATCCTTGTTTAGGAGTTTACTTTTCTAGCTCACTGTCTTCAGAGCTTCAGCCCGTGATGTTGGTCTACTCGGTCTAGCCTGCCTACACTTTACACCACTGCCATGTACTTGTGAACAGAGGGTCGTCTGTACCGAACAAGAGCCGCGGTGTTGTGGTGGTAAGACTGATCGCCTTCCATCATGTTACCCGGTACAATCACACTCAGTCTTAGCATGTAGCAAATATGGCGGCACATCCTTGTTTAGGAGTTTATTTTCTAGCACACTGTCTTCAGAGCTTCAGCCCGTGATGTTGTTCTACTCTGTCTAGCCTGCCTACACTTTACACCACTGCCATGTACATGTGTACAGAGGGTCGTCTGTACCGAGCAACAGCCGCGGTGTTGTGGTAGTAAAACTGATCGCCTTCCATCGTGTTAACCGGTACAATCACTCTCAGTCTTAGCATGTAGCAAATATGGCGGCACATCCTTGTTTAGAAGTTTACTTTTCTAGCACACTGTCTTCAGAGCTTCAACCCGTGATGTTGTTCTACTCGGTCTAGCCTGCCAACACTTTACACCACTGCCATGTACTTGTGTACAGAGGGTTGTCTGTACCGAACAAGAGCCGCGGTGTTGTGGTGGTAAGACTGATCGCCTTCCATCATGTTTCCCTGTACAATCACTCTCAGTCTTAGCATGTAGCAAATACGGCGGCACATCCTTGTTTAGGAGTTTACTTTTCTAGCACACTGTCTTCAGAGCTTCACCTCGTGATTTTGTTCTACTCGGTCTAGCCTGCCTACACTTTACACCACTGCCATGTACTTGTGTACAGAGGGTCGTCTGTACCGAACAAGAGCCGCGGTGTTGTGGTGGTAAGACTGATCGCCTTCCATCGTGTTTCCCGGTACAATCACTCTCAGTCTTAGCATGTAGCAAATATGGCGGCACATCCTTGTTTAGGAGTTTACTTTTCTATCACACTGTCTTCAGAGCTTCAGCCCGTGATGTTGTTCTACTCGGTCTAGCCTGCCTACACTTTACACCACTGCCATGTACTTGTGTACAGAGGGTCGTCTGTACCGAACAAGAGCCGTGGTGTTGTGGTGGTAAGACTGATCGCCTTCCATCATGTTTCCCGGTGCAATCACTCTCAATCTTAGCATGTAGCAAATATGGCGGCACATCCTTGTTTAGGAGTTTACTTTTCTAGCACACTGTCTTCAGAGCTTCAGCCCGTGATGTTGTTCTACTCGGTCTAGCCTGCCTACACTTTACACCACTGCCATGTACTTGTGTACAGAGGGTCGTCTGTACCGAACAAGAGCCGCGGTGTTGTGGTGGTAAGACTGATCGCCTTCCATCATGTTTCCCGGTACAATCACTCTCAGTCTTAGCATGTAGCAAATATGGCGGCACATCCTTGTTTAGGAGTTTACTTTTCTAGCACAATGTCTTCAGAGCTTCAGCCCGTGATGTTCTACTCGGTCTAGCCTTCCTACACTTTACACCACTGCCATGTACTTGTGTACAGAGGGTCGTCTGTACCGAACAAGAGACGCGGTGTTGTGGTGGTAAGACTGATCGCCTTCCATCATGTTACCCGGTACAATCACTCTCAGTCTTAGCATGTAGCAAATATGGCGGCACATCCTTGTTTAGGAGTTTACTTTTCTAGCACACTGTCTTCAGAGCTTCAGCCCGTGATGTTCTACTCGGTCTAGCCTGCCTACACTTTACACCACTGTCATGTACTTGTGTACAGAGGGTCTTCTGTACCGAACAACAGCCGCGGTGTTGTGGTAGTAAGACTGATCGCCTTCCATCATGTTACCCGGTACAATCACTCTCAGTCTTAGCATGTAGCATATATGGCAGCACATCCTTGTATTGCATCATTGCTTCATAATTACAGTAGACTAATGTCAACTGTCATCAAACAAACATTAAAAACACAGTCAAAATACGGAACCTTACAGTCCTGCAGTCATGTTAGATATTTTTCTTACGAAAAGCAAACGTAAACTGAAATGCGTTATAACAACATTCATATCGACATTTTTGCAGATATATTTTTTAGCAAAACTGTCGAATCGGGTCTATAGAGCAATGTCTCTACTAGCTCAACAAACATTTACGTATATGTTTTCAATTTGTGTTGTTAGACAATAATAATTTCCATTTCTTGTAATTCCTTCTGATTTCAGAGAATATGATTCTCTTTATTTTGCTATCACAGACGGTTTCCAACCTCTTACATAGGAAAATTAACGATGCAATATTGCGACTGTTACGTTTATATATATGACAGACGTTTAGAGTAAACAATGCTAATACGTGTCTTCAAAATGTCGCGATGTTACCACAGGCATAAGAGAATGAAAACCTAAACATACAACGCTTTTACCTTCGTGTCTGCTTCTCAAAATGTACAGAATAAATTTTAAAAAGGTTACTCAGATATAGAACACAATAAACGTGCAAAGAAAAGATGCCAAACACTAATACACAGATACAATACATGTAAGAAAGCACAAACAAAGAAAGGCGACAAGACAAGTCGACATCCGTACTTTAAACAACCAACTTCTGTGTTAGTTATTATAATTGACATAGTTAGAACATTCTGAGACGCGTCAAACCGTGTTAGAATCGGCATGTTTGTAATTAGACATACAAATAGTTCAAACGGAATGGTGTTAAGTATTTCATATTTACCAATGGTCATTACGTACTAAAAACTTAACAATACTCTATTGAATATGTACGAGTGGTAAACTGGGGCATGTGGCAAGTTAGTTGAGTGGAAGTATCAGTGAAGCAAGACTTCAGTTATGACAGCCAGTTTATATAATACGCCTACACGATGTTAACACAGAGCTGAGAGACAATACGCCCATGAAACAACAATATGTTGTAACTTCAGTAACTGAACCTATATGTAAGGGCTATAAAGCGTCTTCAAGACATTGTAGGGTGCGACTTATTGCAGTTTCGCGGAGTAATAAAGCAACACACGGTAACTTACCGATCACAGCAGGGACTTTGTTCTTAGACGTTACTTAAACTCACTGCAAACCAGTGCTGGATGCCAATACTGAGCTGAACGAGTTTTACGGAAACCCACTGGTTGATCCATCAGTGGTAGACACTTCATGTACACGGGCAGAGGCAACTGCCGCACTTCAGCTTTACGGTTTTTTGTAAATTTTCAGTTACGAATGAAATGGGATGAATCTACTCATTATTGACCATTGTACCGCGTTATAAATTCTAACTGAACACTTTAGTATCATGTATAATATTTATATAGTTTATAACTGAAATATACAAGTTTAATAAATACTTTATTTTTGTACTGAGTACATATTTTTAAATACACACAAGTTTACGTGCAGAATAGTTTACTTTCTTTGACCTCAGATGCAACAATTATTTAAGTTATTTGAAACTTTTTTCTTGCGAGATCGTGTTCAGAAATTCACCTGCTGAAGTTCCGGTACACATCCACCAGACAGGTCGGTTGAAACGATGGATCCATCGATTCAAATGGTTGGCAGTAAAACAGTCATTTACGAACGTCCTGTGTACAGCGGTGGACGCACCGGTGGATTTACGAATTTGCGGTAAATCTTAAGTGAGCATATTTCTTGCGAGGAGAATCTGGAACAAGATCAGCAGCTAGAACACGTATGTTTTGGTGCGAGGTCCCGCAACTTGAACAGAGCGAACGATGCTACTGGCGTCCTGCCCTTGTCACGTGACCAGCTGTTTACCGGTCATGGAGATGAGAGTAAATCATAGTTTCAACCACTGCCGTAGAAGGTTTTATCTATGACAAGAGCAATATGGCTGCTCATACTGCCGCCAAGTTTCAGAAAGTAGATAACTTGCTGCAGGATGTATGTATGGAATGTTAACGACCAGTATCATTTTGCTATTCTAGAATGACAGTTCGTATGAGAGGTTTTGTGCATGTGTGTCATGGTCTGTTACCACCTACCTTGCAGCTGCGGAGAGTAAATTATAAAATTAACTATTCCTTACTAGTTCAATTTTAAAGATATTAGTTAGTAAAATATTCTACGTGAAATTCATAGCAACAATTTTTTTCAACAATTAATATCCATGACGCAACTGGCAAGACGATGTGGATGAAGCAATGGAAACGAGGGATGTGACAGTGGAAGAAAGCCAAGACGGAACAAGATGGCGACTATAGGTGAATAAGCGGCGTCGGCGTAGACAGATCGCAAGTAGAACAAATTATAAAATGTTATTTTTAAATACATATTTTGTTATTAGTATATTACTTTAACAAATCCGCTTCTGTCAAAATATATTTTGAGGAATTCCACACATTTTACATAACTGTTAATAAAAAAAACAGTCAACTGTAACATTGATCCAATGATGAGACATCAGAAGTGTTTCCGAACAGTAAACCTTGTCGAGAATAACTTCGACTCGAGTCGTTTACTAAGTGATCGGAGTGAAGTCTGTCCACAAAAGCCAACACAAGTAGGCTGCAAGCAAGAGGCGGTTATATTAAGTTACGAGGTTAGCCTTTGGTAGGGAAAACTATCAGCTTGAGGCGTTCACATAGTCACTAGAGTAGAGTTTTCAAACGTCCAGCAAGTCACGGTACCCTGCTACTTTGGCAGGCTGTTAGATTTAACCGGATGATCTGACAAACCATGTCACTTAACCCCAACAGGTTCCTAAATATAACAGACTTAGGTAGTTAGAAGGCGCTTATGAAAATTCTTCAGGGTAGGTGGTTCAGCCAAAATTTCGAGTTTTTAGTGTTTGGAATATCACCCCAGGTATATTTACTCGTGTTCTAAACTTCAACTGATGGCATCGGTCAACTACTTAAACTAATAATATATTTAAATATGAATGTAATACATCGATGGTGCAGATGCAAAACCTCGTATGTCAATTTTTGGCTGTATTTACATTTTTACACATTGTTCCTCGGTAATAACAAGAATGTCTTATAAATTAGTTTTTTTCCAAAGCACATTTTATTCTATTGACGCAAACTAAAGGGCTGTAAAATTCCTTCCACGCCAGTAAGATTTCATCTCCAGTTTATCCGCCCATCTGAGCTCTTTCCAATTGTGACAAACGAGGTTTCGCATCTTCACCATCGACATGTAAAAAGAATGCATTGTGGATGAAATAAAAAGTAAAATATTTATCATGCACACAATACGTACGTTTTTTTTATTCCCGTCACGTGAACGAGATAACCTCCCTTCTCCAGCGAGTAAATATCCACACGCGGCTATCTTGCCTTCAACAATTACAAACTGTCACAAGACAATGTAACGGTTGGTTCTCTATGGTCAGAGCGGCAGAGGAAGGCCAGGTGCACGCACAGGTTCGGCAGATAAGACAGTGCTGCGCTCTGCACCTTGTATCTGCGCGGACTGCGGAGGAAACGGAAACAGCAGTCAAGTCAGTGTCATTCCAGCCAGCTCAGCTCACTCGTCTATGTGCTTGCAGCTGCTGCAAACATGTGAACTATTTCCTCGTCTGTACGTGCGCGTGCTCGGCAACTGTTCTGTCGGCTGTGTGATTGTTATTTTAGATATCATAGTTATGGCCAGTGTTAGTGTATGTGATAAAATAACGTCAGTGTTGCCATCAGTGACTTTCAGTTTTACCGTCAATATGCAAACCGGATGACACATCTATCGGTAGCTAAGTTATCATATGATGGTGAGTCAAATCCAGTTATATAGTTTGAGTAGCAATGCTTCGGCCCGTTCTACAGTGACACGCAAGCGCACACGTATCACGAAAACGCAAACGCAAGACACTCCGCAGGTCTTCTACAATGGGACGTAAACGGACACGGATACGCATCCGGAAACGCAAGAGAGTTGGTCAACTCCGAACTCTTACGTATCCGTGCTTGCGTTTAGCCAATAGCAATCGAGTATTTCATATTTCGGCACCATGTTTGTTTACAAACCTTTTACACGTTGAGTTTTCGCGGTTAACAATTAAAGACGCCTTCGTGCACTGTATTTACGATTATTATTTGTGACTAAAATACTACGGAACACTTTTCGTGAAGTACCATTTGTATAATTAAACATACGAAAAAAAAATGTTACGTTGTAAAATATTGTTGGTTAATTACTACGTTACAATTATGCGGCTGTTAAAATTTATATTTCCATAGAAGACACGTACAAACCTTGCAATAATATTTATAACATACTTAACTACAAATAAAAGTGAAACAATTTTTTCTAATGTCGGAAATTTACACGAGAAATACCTTATTTTTCGTTTCATAGGTTGCAAGTCCGTACGTTTACGAATGCGTTTTCATGCATTGTAGAATAAAAAACGTAGTTCACTCCGTGTGCTCGTTTCGTTTGCGTGTTGCGTATCCGTTTGCTTACGTTTCCGTTTCACTGTAGAACGGGCCTTCGTATTTGTCAATTCATTGAAGTTTCCTAACGTTAACATGCTTATTAAGGAGAAAAAAAGGTGGGGGGGGGGGACTCACTAACCTTCCCCCGAGTATGTTTTAGCGTCACGTGACTTTAGTCTGTTGGCAGTTCTACGTTTTAGATTTTATTACAGTTTTCGGTAATTCATTAACAAAATTGCACTTAATAAGAAAAAAGGTTTTGCTATTAGACGAAACAATCAAAAGTAATGTATATTATCGCTGTACTGGACACTTAATGCATCGCCTTAATTTTCTCCCGCGTATGTTAAATGTGGTATTAACTGCGAGTGGTTTGGTACATGCCTGAGCAGCCAGCAGAGCAACTGTCTACGCGCGAGTGGTGCAATGGATCGTTCTTACAAGCATTCCTATTGGCTGTCGGCGAATTACTAGTTTGTTTGAATCATAGTCTCGCGAGGTGTTCGGATGTTTGAATTCAGAGCGTCAGTATCCCGGTAAGTTATGTCGGTCGACTGGACTGTGGACATGTGATTGTTAAAAACATCAAACCTGGATAAGACCACTGTGGCCGTAGTTAATAGTTGGGAAAAGAACTAACGACATTTTAAAAATTATAGTTGCTAGCTACCACATTACCTCTACTAGCTACAGCGTTTTAAGGTAAAGTTGACATTATTTTTCATTTATTCCATTTTGTATTTGTTTTGTGATGAGTTATTTTTGTTGTAAATGTAATCTTCCGATATTTAGGTATTATATTTGTGTTGAACAACAAGTTTATTGACGTTAGTGAGAAGCACCAATTAAGGCCCTGCTACATAGAGACGGTGAGTCGTCGGTCGGTGACCAGTCGTTGCCATTCTGCCATCTGATTGGAGAATGTGACCATGACGTCAGAGTCGTTGTCGTGTTGTTGTCGGGGACGGTAGAGATGGCCAACTTTTATCTTTCACCGACAACTCGCCGACAATCCACCGACTCGCGATCATTAGATGGCCACTATAGTTTTTTCATTAGCCATATATATGCGCCACGAAAATTACGAGCCAATTTAAAGTGAAAAGTTTGTATTCTCATCCACTACGATTTGTATTGAACTTATTTTAAAGTATTTACTGCACCATTTGCAACAAAATTTTGCAAATATAAAAAGAAAACCACAACTGGCGATTGAGCTGCCATCTGTTATGAATTGCGGGAACTAAAATCACCAGCAAAGCAACGACTCTCATTGTAGCACGCAGCAAGGAAATGAACGACGCCGACCCGACAACAGCACGACAGCGACAATCTCACCGTCTCTATGTGGCAGGGCCTTTAATTCACGAATATTTAC
The DNA here is from genome assembly GCA_003012365.1 of Medauroidea extradentata. Lineage (NCBI taxonomy): Eukaryota > Metazoa > Arthropoda > Insecta > Phasmatodea > Phasmatidae > Medauroidea > Medauroidea extradentata. The sequence goes on along the minus strand of PNEQ01102491.1, from coordinate 33,991 downwards.
ACAAGTATTTGTTTAATACGTAAAGTTATATTACTTCCAGTTTGCGAATATAGGAGACTAAAACGTAAAAATAATATGCGTAATAGAGAGTAGATTTCTAATCTTTTGAAATGTCAAAACTTTATAAAGACGCTGTGAAGTTTGTTTTTATTTATCGGAATGGTATGGGTTAACAATTAGTTTGTGTATATATATATGCGTAATTTTATTTTAATTAAATAACCATGTAATTTTAATGTATAGTGCACAATTTAGTAGGTTTTTAGTTTTGAAAGTGATTCGTGACGTGTAAATTTTTTAAAGTTTGAAGAACCATATTTGAGACTTTGAACTTTTTTCAAAATATCACTATATGTTACCCCTTCGTTATTGCATTTGATAATCATACAAAATTCGTCTTCGGCTAAACAAAGCAGGAAAATTTCACGCAAGCTTCGTTTCGTTCAAACATTCAACCACTTAAACAAAATAAGTTAGTGTAGTTACACAAGAATTCTGTGATTATGTAGACTTGAGGCGATTACAATTCCTCGCGAGGTTAACTAACTGGGAGGATAACCAGGTTGTGGTAACTATCTGTTAGGGTTTTAATATGTCTTTTATATTTCTTTTACTTTATTTATGTTCTCCGTAAGTCTTTTACATGTTTCTGAGAAAACCTCTTAAAATATGGAGCAAGTCATACATACTTAATTACAAGTTAACAAGAATTGACATACATGTTCTTAAAAGGAGTAGTCCAACGACTTTTAAAGTACACAATATTATGAAATTACACAGTTATTAGGCTACCAAAAATATATTTAACACACACATACTTATTATTTGGTACTAGGTAAGTAATTAACAAAACAACTTTAAAATCACTTGTACAGGTAAAAATATATCATCGCTATAGCCTATAGGCCTACATTAAATAATTTTATACCTAAAAAAAAAATTTGACATACATGAAAGAATTCACCTAAAGAATGAAGTAGTTTAGCTTGAATATGCAGGTCTATTGGCTCTAGTGAAATAATTATGAACATTTTTATTTGTATCAAATTTGTCTATATTATTTACTACGTTTGTTCGAGTTTTATAGATGAATTCATCAGCCATAGTTAATATCAGCTCTTTTTTAAATTTATTTCGACATGAATCTCTGGTCCTTTTATTACAAAATATTCTAATAGCTTTCGTCTGTAGTCTGAAGATTTAGTTTGCATCTGTTGAGTTTCCCCAGAGCAACATCCCATAGGTCATTAAGGAATGAAAATTTGCAAAGTAAATTAATTTGAATGTTTCTTCTGTAACCACTTCAGCAAAATATCTCGAGGAGAAACAGACATCACTAAGTTTTTTAACTGTATACTTAATAATATGTTCATTTCGCTCTAGTTCGTGGTAAATTAATGGTCCTAGAAATGTTGTAGTTTTGACATTTTATATAGTTTTCATTAAATGTACTCTTGACCTCAGTTGAAGACATATTTTTAGTAAGAAATCTTATACAGCAAGTTTTGTCTATGTGGATAGCAAGTTTATTGAGCGAAAACCAGTGCATTTGTTTTGTGATAACTCGTTACATTTATTCTCCAGTTCCTTCAAAGTTTTAGAACTTATAAGTATACTAGTGTCGTCTGCAAATAATATTATTGCAGCCTCGTTTCCTATGTAGGCTGGCAAATCATATATATATATATATATATATATATATATATATATATATATATATATATATATATATATATAAACAATAATGGTCCCAGTACTGATCCTACATAGTTCTGATATGACACTATTTCCGGATGTGTAGTCTTGAATTCATAATTGGCGGGAGTTAATAAACGTGACATATTTCATACTGTGCGTGTTAATATTTTACTAAAAGCGACGTTCGCAGCAACCTTAGCAATTTATTTCAGTTATGTAGCGCATTCATTTCGTTCTTCTTTCTTCAATATTTTGGACATTGTGCATCCAGTTTCCCTTCGCCGTAGTTCCGGTTATGTGTAACTACTGTTTACATGTTGTTATCGCGTTGTCCAAATGCTCATCATCTACTAACAGGCGCTAACCTGCTGCAGGGAAGAGTAACTTCGCTCTGGTTACTGTGAGTGCGTGCGTACAAGTTTTCTGCTGAGAAAAAAAAACTAAATTTTGGAGGGAGATGGCTTATTATGGAGTTTAGGGACAGATCGGGGTAACCAATAATAATAATAAATAAAATTCAATGAAAAAATTGGAGAGTTGTGCGTTTATACCTAAACAAATTATACTTC